>CM059453.1:13425921-13429571 GCA_030390025.1 Squalus acanthias
GAGGAACACACTTGGGGAACACTGTTATATAAAGACATCTGCGAGAACTTAGTGTGAAGGTTGTTCTCAAATAAGGATAGCTTGCTTACTAAATGCCATTTAGGCAGAAGGGAGATAAAGGGTATAATTATACAAACATTGAAAGCAGCGCGAAGCAAAGGAGGAAGAGACTTCAGTGAAGAGAACACAGCAAGAGAATTAAAGAGAGCGCGCCACAGTCACTCGGAAGGAACGCCGGGATTTGATGGACAGACTGCGACTATCTTCCTGTTAAATATTACTTTTTTGTACAGGATGTTTAATACTTAATAAACCTGTTTTACTGATACACAATATACCTGTACCCGGAGTGGTTTGTGTAGTCACGGACAAATTATTCTAAAGAGCTTTTAAAGCCTCAATTGGTTACCACAAAGGGACAGAGGGATATATAGAGGGATACACTGGGGAACAGTTGGATTTGGGTGTCCTCGTGCAAGAAACACAGAAAGCTAGCATGCAGGTGCAGCAAGCAATAAGGAAGGCAAATGGCATGTTAGCCTTTATTGCAAGGGGGTTGGAGTATAAGAGTAAGGAAGTCTTGCTACAATTGTGCAGGGCCTTGGTGAGACCACACCTGGAGCACTGTGCACAGTTTTGGTCTCCTTATCTAAGGAAGGATATACTTGCCTTGGAGGGAGTGCAACGAAGGTTCACTAGATTGATTCCTGGGATGAGAGGGCTGTCCTATGATGAGAGATTGTGTAGAATGGGCCGATACACTCTGGAGTTTAGAAGAATGAGAGGTGATCTCATTGAAACATACAAGATTCTGAGGGGGATTGACAGGGTAGATGCTGAGAGGTTGTTTCCCCTGGTTGGAGAGTCTAGAACCAGGGGGCATAATCTCAGGATAAGGGGTCGCCCATTTAAGACTGAGATTAGGTGGAATTTCTTCACTCAGAGGGTGGTGAATCTTTGGAATTCTCTACCCCAGACGGCTGTGGAGGCTGAGTCTTTGAATATATTCAAGACAGAGATCGAGAGATTTGGTGTCCATACTTAAGAAAAGACATACTTGCTCTCGAGTCAGTACAAAGAAGGTTCACTCGGTTAATCCCGGGGATGAGGGGATGGACATATGAGGAGAAGTTGGGTAGATTAGGACTCTACTCATTGGAGTTCAGAAGAATGAGAGGCGATCTTATTGAAACATATAAGATTGTGAAGGGGTTGGATCGGGTGGATGCGGGGAGCATGTTCCCGATGATGGGTGAAACTAGAACTAGGGGGCATAGTCTTAGAATAAGGGGCTGCTCTTCCAAAACTGAGATGAGAAGGAACTACTTCACTCAGAGGGTGGTAGGTCCAATGGAATATGCTGCCCCAAAAAGCTGTAGAAGCTACATCATTACATAAATTTAAAACAGAAATAGACAGTTTCCTAGAAGTAAAGGGAATTAAGGGTTACAGGGAGCGGGCAGGAATTCGGACATGAGTCTAGGTTCGAATCGGTCATGGCCCTGTGGGTAGCGTAGCGGGCCCAGGGGCCGTGTAGCCTGATCCTGCTCCTATCTCGTGTGTCCAATTCTGTTAGGTTCAGGAGATGGTTCTGGGATAGTAGATTGGCGGTTAGGATCAGATCAGCCATAATCTTATTGAATGGTGGAGCAGGCTCGAGGGGCCAATTGGCCTACTCCTGTTCCTATTTCTTATGTTCTTATGTTCTTATAGAGGGGTATAGAGAGGACAGTCAATGGGGAACAGAGGGATATAGAGAGGACACACACTGGGGAACAGAGGGATATAGAGAGGACACACTATGGGGAACAGAGGGATATAGAGAGGCGACACTGGGGAACAGAGGGATATAGAGAGGCGACACTGGGGTATCGGGAGAAGGCAGATCTTTACCTGAGGGCCCGACTCAGCTTGTCATAGTTCATCTGAGGTTTGCACTTTCTCATTCCCCAGAGCCGAGCCACCTCATCGGGATCCTTAATCACGAACTCTCCGTAATCGCCCTGCCACGCAATGACATCCCGATACTGTTCCTTGCGCAGTAAGTCCAGGATGAAATGCCACAGCTGGATTTGTCGACTCCCAGGACTGGAATCTGGTTTGTAGGCCCAGTCCGGGTAGGCCAAGCCTGGGAAATAGGCCCAAAAAACAACAGAACGGAATTAGGAGAAGGCCCCAGCCCGAAATACAGAACTGAGGTAAGAGTTAGCAACCTTGAGTTCGAGAACGGCCGGGCTTGCAGCCCCAGGGTCTCTCCTGAGTTAGCGGATTCCCGTCCCCCTGCTACTGAGCCCCACTCGCACCAGCAGAGGAAGATCCCAGCATCTATCCGCCCCGCCTTCCTGTTTGAAGGGGGTTAGAAGCTAGGCTTGCAGCAATACAAAGCCCTGGTTAGACCACACCTGGAGTACTGTGAGCAGTTCTGGGCATCACTTCCTCTTCCTGTGTTTCCTACAGTCCCCACCTTGACAGCCTGCAGGCAAATGGTATATTAGGAAGGATATATGGCCCTTGGAGGGAGTGCAGCGCAGGTTTACCAGAATGATACCCGCACTCCAAGGGTTAAATTACGAGGAGCGATTACACAAACTAGGGTCGTATTCCCTGGAATTAAAAAGCTAAATTGTGTATTTATATAGCGCCTTTAACGTTGTAAAACGTCCCAAGATGCTTCACAGGAGCGATTATCAAACATAATTTGACCCTGAGCCACATAAAAAGATATTAGAGACAGGTGACCAAAAGCTGGGTCAAAGAGGTCGGTTTTAAGAAGCGTCTTAAAGGAGGAGAGAGAGGCGGAGAGGTTTAGGGAGGGAATTCCAGAGCTCGGGGCCCAGGCGGCTGAAGGCACGGCCGCCAATGGTGGAGCGATGGAAATCAGGGGGATGCTCAAGAGGCCAGAATTGGAGGAGCGCAGAGATCTCGGGGGGTTGTAGGGGCTGGAGGAGGTTACAGAGATAGGGAGGGGTGTAGGGGCTGGAGGAGGTTACAGAGATAGGGCGGGTTGGAGGAGGTTACAGAGATAGGGAGGGGTGTAGGGGCTGGAGGAGGTTACAGAGATAGGGAGGGGTGTAGGGGCTGGAGGAGGTTACAGAGATAGGGAGGGGTGTAGGGGCTGGAGGAGGTTACAGAGATAGGGAGGGTTGTAGGGGCTGGAGGAGGTTACAGAGATAGGGAGGGGTGTAGGGGCTGGAGGAGGTTACAGAGATAGGGAGGGGTGTAGGGCTGCAGGAGGTTACAGAGATAGGGAGGGTTGTAGGGGCTGGAGGAGGGTACAGAGATAGGGAGGGGTGTAGGGGCTGGAGGAGGTTACAGAGATAGGGAGGGGTGTAGGGGCTGGAGGAGGTTACAGAGATAGGGAGGGGTGTAGGGGCTGGAGGAGGTTACAGAGATAGGGAGGGGTGTAGGGGCGGGAGGAGGTTACAGAGATAGGAAGGGGTGTAGGGGCTGGAGGACGTTACAGAGATAAGGAGGGGTGCAGGGGCTGTAGGAGGTTACAGAGATAGGGAGGGTTGTAGGGGCTGGAGGAGGTTACAGAGATAGGGAGGGTTGTAGGGGCTGGAGGAGGTTACAGAGATAGGGAGGGGTGTAGGGGCTGGAGGAGGTTACAGAGATAGGGAGGGTTGTAGGGCTGGAGGAGGTTACAGAGA
>JASTWF010000100.1:0-196279 GCA_030390025.1 Squalus acanthias
CCTGTCTCTGTTTATATTACACTAGACCCTGTCTGTTTAAATTACACTAGACCCTGTCTTTGTTTATATTACACTAGACCCTGTCTCTGTTTATATTACACGAGGCCCGGTCTCTGTTTACTAGACTATGTCTGAGTTATTACTGCACTCACTGCCACACACACAAAGACAGACAGACAGAAATTAATTAATATAAATAAAGACATTATATTTGAGTGGGTTGAAGGATGCAATCATTTTTTGGTTTGAAGCATAGGTCTAGTCTTGTTAATAACTGTCAGAAGCTGTGTGCAATGTCTAATTGATGTGTGATTATGTGGGTAATATCTGTGTTGAAAGGACGGGGTGAACCTTGTAACAATCCCCCAGAGATGAGCTGGGATTGAGGGACAGGACTGAAGGTGAGCAATAGTGCCCTGCACTTTGTACTAATTAGTGACAGACTCTGTGTGTTAAAGTTTACTAATTCACACTTGTGTTGTGCTGTGCCGATTGCTCCCAGTTTGTGAATGTTCAGGATTGTTTTTGCTGCAGTATTTTCCATTGAGCTTTGGCGGGACCCACTGATTGGGTGAGACAGAGCCCGGAACCGTGACCTCACAGCACCGCCGGATGGGCGGCCGCAGGGCCCTAATGTCCACCGGGTGCACCAGCTCTCAGCGGGTTCAGAGCAACAACTGAAAAGAGCCTCACAAAGTGTTTGCTGTGTGTGTGTGTACAAAGCTCATCATTCTTAATGTGTGCAAGCACATTCCACAGAGAGAAATCATTATCTTCAGCCATTATTGATCAGCATTTTATTTCCTTTATTCACAGTGTAACTTCAGAGCGTTGAATCCCTTTAACATTTATTGAGAACCCATTGTCTTGTGGGCTCTTGTTTAGAAAGTGATGTCACAATGACCATTCCGTTCCCAAGGTGATCCTGTCTGTCCGCAGTATTCAGTGGGAAAGGGGATTAAATCACACCGAGGATAATGAGCAGCCACCCACCAGTCTCTGCACTTTATTGTCCAGTGAGCACCTCACCATCACACAGAAGCTCCTGATATAAACCTCCAGTGTGAGCTGATCGGTGCAAGTGATGGAAAAAATGAAACTGTACCTGGACCTGACATGCCTCTCCACATTCCCAGGACAGGTACAGCACAGGTTAGATACAGAGTAAAGGTCCCTCTACACTGTCCCATCAAACACTCCCAGGGCAGGTACAGCACGGGTCAGATACAGAGTAAAGCTCCCTCTACACTGTCCCATCAAACACTCCCAGGGCAGGTACAGCACGGGTTAGATACAGAGTAAAGCTCCCTCTACACTGTCCCATTAAACACTGCCAGCCCATAATGAGCAGGGCTCAGGGAGGTTGGTTGCTAGGCACTGCAGTGATGTCATAAAGCAGGGCCATTCAGCCCAGCTGGTCGTCTCCTTGTCCCTTTAAAGGTGGAGAGCGGAGACACCCTGTCTCAAAACACACCCCACCTGTTCATACTGAGAATCCCTGGGCAAGGCCCAAGGCCCAGAGTGTGGACACACCCCGGGGAAAAGAGGAGGAGAGCGGGGACACCCTGTCTCAAAACACACCCCACCTGTTCATACTGAGAATCCCCGGGCAAGGCCCAAGGCCCAGAGTGTGGACACACCCCGGGGGAAAGAGGAGGAGAGCGGGGACACCCTGTCTCAAAACACACCCCACCTGTTCATACTGAGAATCCCTGGGCAAGGCCCAAGGCCCAGAGTGTGGAACACAGCCCGGGGGAAAAGAGGAGGAGAGAAGGGGAGGAGTAGGGACTGAGGGACACCAAGCTTCAGTTTTAGAGCCTGTAGACTTCAGGAGGGAAGACTGAGTTCAGTAGTTTGCGGATCCAGGGAGAGAACAAGGAGCAGATGGGGAGACTGGTGTGGATTCCAGCACAGTGAGAATGTAGGGGGAGGGAGATTGTGTCGGGCCGTGTATTAGGGGTGTAGGAGGGACAAGAGAGGAAAGGTCAGAGGAGCAATTACTGCAGCAGTGTCCATGAATAGTGAGAGAGAGAGAGAAGGTGGGGGTTAGAGTGTACCATGGGCAGTCTGTTAAACTGTCTGTTTGCTGTGACTACACAGGATTACACAGGATATACGGCACAGAAACAGGCCATTCGGCCCAACCAGTCCATGCCGGCGTTTATGCTCCACTCGAGCCTCCTCCCGTCTTTCCCCATCTAACTATCAGCATAACCCTCTATTCCCTTCTCCCTCATATGCTTATCTAACCGCCCCTTAAATGTATCTATACTATTCGCTTCAACCACTCCCTGTGGGAGCGAGTTCCACATTCTCCCCACTCTCTGGGTAAAGAAGTTTCTCCTGAATTCCCTATTGGATTTCTTGGTGACTATCTTATATTGATGGCCTCTAGTTATGCTCTTCCCCACAAGTGGAAACATTCTCTCTGTATCCACTCTATCAAAAACTTTCATCATTTTAAAGACCTCTATTAGGTCACCCCTCGGCCTTTTTTCAAGAGAAAAGAGACCCAGCCTGTCCATCCTGTCCTGACAGGTATACCCTCTCATTTCTGGTATCATCCTTGTAAATCTTCTCTGCACCCTCTCCAGTGCCTCTATATCCTTTTTATAATATGGTGACCAGAATTGTACGCAGTGCTCCAAGTGTGGTCTAACCAAGGTTCGATACAAGTTTAGCATAACTTCACTACTTTTCCATTCTATAACAATTCAATTCTGTAACAATCGATCCCAATAATTGAACCCAATAGGTTAAAGTCTTAAGTCCAATTTTGTCAGCACGCTGCGACATTCGATGTCTGCAGATAACGGGAGATAAATTCTTAAAACTGCTGGATCTCTTGCTCTGCCATCAACCTCTTATCAAACTGGAGCTGGCATTGCCTAATATGGTCGTCTCTGGCTACTGCACAGTCCAGAGACACAAGTCTGCATTTTCTTCAACACACATCAACAACGTCAGAAGCAGGTAAAAACACTGTGGCCTTCCTGGGGCAGCACAAACCACTAGTCTCCAGACTTTTCTTATCCCAACATCATATTTCTGATCGAAACGTTCTATGATGAAAATATCCAAGGCCAGTTGGTTGCAAACACCAGCTGTTGCTCAGTGAAAGCTCTCTCTCTCTAATGATACCAACCACATTGCCCCCGATATCAAATGAACTAAACATGAACACCTTTCAGAAGCTGAATTAACCGAGGTCCATATGCCAACACCCCTCTCATCTTCCATTCACTTCAATTGAAAGGAAACCGACAGATTGGACCAGTCAGGATTTGAAAGATATTTACAACAGATTCTAGATGTTCTTAGAGTTGGGATCTTTCTCTATTCTGTCCACTCGAGGAGTTAGATAACAGACTTTCTCCTGTGAATATAGAGCTGGGGTATTGGGCCGTGATGTGTTCACTTGTTCATCTTGTTGACTCCAAACCTTGGCCAATTATTTGATGTGATCTGTTTACTTGTACGTATTGTTTTAAATACACTTGCTGAGTGGATTCAAATTGAAATTGAAAGCAGGTTTGCAGGCGTGATGCTCTATTCACACATCGAAGGTGAGAGAGATGCTGTGGGACACATCCTAAGTCCAGTAGCTGAAAGTGATTAACAGACTGGGTTTAGTGTTTAGTGATCCCGGGCGTGTTACCGAGACCTTCCCTGGATACCAAGGCTAGGAGAGGCACTCTGGAAGGTATGGGGAGCTGGGACTTGTCCATGAGAGTAACCGAAGGTACGAGAACTGAAATAATCTCGAGTTAGAAAGGAGAAAAGGCCCAAAAATGGAGTATTTGTCAACAGGACATCAATTAGTCTCCTCTTATCTTGGAGACATCAAATATCAACTCACTGTTACTTGAAATATCAAAATATTAAACTCCAGCCCAGTTATAGGGGTTATTAACATCAGCAGGAAGAAACTCCACCTGTCAGAATGAAGACGATTCAGTCCGGGATGTAATTAACAGCAGCAATAACAGCAGAATCCAACCCCTGCAGTCACTTGTGAACTCGTTGAAGTCTCAGCAGGTTGGATGACCGAGTGAATCCCTTCCCACACTCAGACCAGGTGAACGGCCTCTCCCCAGTGTGAACTCGCTGGTGTGTCAGCAGGGTGGATGACCGAGTGAAGCCCTTCCCACACTCAGACCAGGTGAACGGCCTCTCCCCAGTGTGAACTCGCTGGTGTGTCAGCAGGTGGGATGAATCAGTGAATCTCTTCCCACACACGGAGCAGGTGAACGGCCTCTCCCCAGTGTGAACTCGCTGGTGTATCAGCAAGTCGGGTGACCGAGTGAATCCCTTCCCACACTCAGAGCAGGTGAATGGCCTCTCACCAGTGTGAACTCGCTCGTGTGTCAGTAAGTCAGATGATCGAGTGAATCCCTTCCCACACTCAGAGCAGGTGAATGGCCTTTCGCCAGTGTGAAGTCGCTGGTGTGTCATCAGGTTGGATGACTGAATGAATCCCTTCCCACACACGGCGCAGGTGAACGGCCTCTCCCCAGTGTGAACTCGCTGGTGTTTCAGCAAGTGGGACGGCGAAGTGAATCCCTTCCCACACTCAGAGCAGGTGAACGGCCTCTCCCCATTGTGAACTCGCTGGTGTGTCAGCAGAGTGGATGACCGAGTGAATCCCCTCCCACACTCAGAGCAGGTGAATGGCCTCTCCCCAGTGTGACTGCGACGATGACTTTCCCGCTCAGACGGGTAATTGAATCCCTTCCCACAGTCCTCACATTTCCACGGTTTCTCCGTGGTGCGGGTGTCCTCGTGTCTCTCCAGGTTGGACGATCAGTTGAAGCCTTGTCCACACACAGAACACGTGTACGGTTTCTCCCCGCTGTGAATGGTGCGATGTTTTTTCAGGCTGTGTAACTGGTTAAAGCTCTTTCCACAGTCAGTGCACTGGAACACTCTCACTCAGGTGTGTGTGTCTCGGTGCTTTTCCAGTCACACTGATGTTTGAAATCTTTTCCCACAGACAGAAGAGACAAACATTTCTCCTTCCACATACAAAGGCTGATGATATTCAGGTCCTGAGTAAACGAGTGACTCTGTCAGATTTTGACATGATGTTTGGTTTGAGTTTGCCGTCTGCAAATCCTCCCCTTCTAATACCCTGTAAAAGGAGTTTACAAAATTCATCACTAAGTACAGGATAGAAATTCAGAACAGACAATTCTAGTTTCTATCGAACATTCTTTCCTCTCTTCTTCCTCCAAAGCTGTAAATCCCCGTCCCACATATTGTCCCTCCTCCCTGTGCTAAAATCCAAACACGTCTCAAGATAGTTTGTCCTCCGCTCCCAGTTTTCAGTATGATCAGTTCTACACTCACTGGTTCTCCTCCCTCTCCACCCCTGAAGGTGCTGACTCTGGCTGGGTTCAGTTCTACACTCACTGGTTCCCCTCCCTCTCCACCCCTGAAGGTGCTGACTCTGGCTGGGTTCAGTTCTACACTCACTAGTTCCTCTCACTCCTCCCCTGAAGGTGCTGACTCTGGCTGGGTCACTACCACACTTAAGTGGACCCTGATGCCCTGCCCACGTTTGGGTCCTTTACAAAGATGGCCGTGCGAATCAAGATGACGTCGAACAAAGACAATCCTTTCCTTTACAAAGATGGCCGCCGTTAATCTGGGCCTGTTCCCGGGAAAAAGCCCCGGAGCTGTAAACGGGGAACCTGTAGGTTCTCATTCGGGGCTTGCGGCCTGCACCAGGTGTTTATGAAGCTCACTCGCCGGATGCGTTACCTCCTTGCGCCCCCCTGATTCGTAATCGGCGCAAAAACCGCGTCTCCCAGCACGGCCCGCTCCCAGCCCTCGCCTGGCTCTGATCACAGTGACACTGCGCATGCTCCAAATACAGGCGGACACTGCGCCTGCGCACTGCGCTCCTCCAGTGTGAATGGGGCACATTCTCCCCGCGGGGCATGCTGGGGAACAGACCCACTATTGAAAGCCCCAATTAGTGAATGGAGAATGAGTTTCTGTGATCCCATTGAGAGAAAATTCATCAATAATTCACACAGAAACCCAAGTGCACGGGCACTCTGCCATGGTTCAGTCCTGGATGTGATTAATAACAGAATCCAAACCCCTGCAGTCACCTGTGAACTCACTGGAGTCTCAGCAGGTGGGGTGAATTTCTTCCCACACACAGGATATTGAAACAGCCTCTCTCCAGTATCAATGCGCTGATCGTGCATCAGCTGCTTTGAACTTTGAAAGCATTTCTCGCAGTCAGAGTATTTAAAGCAACTGTTCTCAATGTGGACACTCTGGAGTGTCAACAGGTGGGACAACGGAGTGAATCCCTTCCCACACGTGAAGTATCTGAACGGTCTCTCTCCAGTGTGACTGTGCTGGTGTGTCAATAAATGGGATGGTCGATAGAATCCCTTTCCACACACAGAGCAGTGAACGGATTCTCCCCATTGCGACATGTCCGTGTGCTAATAGGTGAGATGAGTGAGTGAATCTCTTTCCACACTCAGCTGGTGACGGCCTCTCCCCGGTGTGACTGTATCCACGCGTTTCCACCTCAGACGGGCAACTGAATCCATTCCTACTGTCTAAAAACATTAATTACACCATCTGGGATTTTGTTTCTCCCCTTCTCTCCAGAAGGTGCTGAATCTGGCTGGGTGCCATTCCACAGACATTAGTTAACCTCGAGTGCCTCACCGTCAGCCGACTCAGTGAGTGTCAGCAGCATTTCCACTGTGGTAGGCATCAAAGCCGAGTCCGATCATGTCCTCAATTAACATCCATACACTTCCCAGTTCAGGTCACTGGATCGCCATCAAGAGCAGGGGCAGTGGCTGATTTTTACACTTAGCCCAGTGGTACTGAGGCCAATTATGGCCCCTGAACTGCTGCCTTGGTTGAGATCAACTAACAGTCCAGATCAAGGAATGAATTTGTGACTTCCCAGTCAGTAGCGCAGAGTGTTTTAAAGCGTGTGGGGGGGGGGGGGGTTTGAAAAGAATATTTAGAAAGAAATATCACTCCACCTTTAAATGAAACCTTCGTCACACTGCAAAATTCTGAAGTCTTTCCAAATTAACCAAGCAAGTCAAATGGATCGTCAAAAACAGGAGACATTTTAGAATGGCTCAAGTCACTGAAACAGACAGGTTTACAATCACTGCACAGGACAGAAGGGAGCGACTGTTAATGGGAAATAACAACAGGAAACGCTGGAAAAACTCAGCAGGCCAGGCAACATCCGTGGAGAGAGAAAGAGAGTTAACGTTTCAGGTCGAAACCCTCCTTCGGAACTGAAAGAGCAGGAAATTAAACAGATAAATATGCAAGGGGGAGGCTGGGGGGAGGAATAAAAAAACAAAAGGGGGGGTCTATGGTAAGTAGCGACATTAAGAGATGCTCAAGGCAAGACGAGATGGTAATGGGACAGGTTAAGAAACAAAAGGTGAGGTGTGAAATGCTGGCAGAATGAGAGACAGCTGCTGTGGGGGGGAGAGAAAAAAAAAGGAAAAAGGCACGGACCAAAAGAGTGGATAAAATGTATACATATGTGGAAGGGGCCGGGGTTATGATCTGAAATGGGAGCTCTGTTAGTGAAGTCCGCCGACACTCCAAGATAAACGGGTCTGTCCCTTTAACTATAAATAGGCAGAGAAAGGGGAGTCCCTGTCCCTTTAAATATCTGGCCCATTCCCCCAGGCAGTGGGAGCAGGAACAGCGTGCGGTCTCTTTATATCCTGATGCGGAGATGCCGGTGTTGGACTGGGGTGGACAAAAATGAGAAGTCGCACAACACCAGGTTATAGTCCAACAGCTTTATTTGAAATCACAAGCTTTCGGAGCTGCTGACTGAGGAGCAGCAGCAGCAGAGTGGTGGTCTCTGTGACCAGGAAGAGGAGAAGGAGAAGGAGACCAGACAGCAGACCACCACCAACCAACAACCACAACTACAACTGAGGTGCCTGGAGAGAGAGGACAGGAGAGGAGAGGGAAAAGAAAGGAAGGCCAAGGCCATTAACACCAGAGGAGAGGCCTTTCCACACTGCCTCCTCAATTGGCCTCCATTTTAGGAGAGGGAGAGAGGGGAGAAAACAACACAACATCCATCATCTGTTTGGAAGGAGGAAGGAAGGAAAGAACATCAGCTACAGGTGGGTGTGATTCTGGGGCACTCTCCCAGAGACTTTGTTTTGTAGGTGGGGGGAGGAAAGAAGAAAAAGAAGAAGGCCGGAACATCCAAGGGGTGTGTGTGTGTGTGTGTGTGGCTTCTGTAAAAGCTAGGCCGCACACACCATATTAAACACCCCTTTCCCATTGCCTGACCTGGGACAGCTGGAGCTGCCTAGGTGAAGTCCCCAATTAATTTAATCTTATTGGGCATCGTTAAGACCTGGTGCAAGACTGAGCCTGGGCATCTCCAGCTATCCCAGGTGAAGACATCTTCTCCCCCCACCAGAAGACCACCACCACCAAAGACTTTTATTACATCGGAGAGTGCACCCCCTGCCAACACCCACCCACCCACCATCCTGAGTGGCGACCCTGCCCTTGCGGCTTCCCTCCTTCCCACCCCCTCTCTCTCTCTCTTTGTCTCTTGTCTCTCTCTGCCTCTCTCTCTAAGAGGCACCTCAATCTATTTTAATTAAGTACCTATTGAGCAGAGGGGAGAAGGCCCCTCTCCCAATTCAATCAACTAAAGGGAGAGGTGTGCCTTCAATTTAAGAGCTCCCTCTGCTCAGGGGAAAACAGAAACAAAAAACCGAGGCCATTAACACCTTCAGGCCTGTGACTTGGGGTGAGTGTAGCCCTTAAAGACCAACCCATCATGGCGACCACATCTTCGCCGGTGGCGGGGGCAGCGAGGACATACGCAAGCGTGGCAGCCGCGGCCACGGCCGCAGCCACGAGTCCTCCTGTTACCCCGTCACCTTTTACCCTCCTTACGAGGAAGAATGGGGTCAAGAGCTACACTCACCCCAATATGACAATAGAGGCGTGCGTAAAAGCCATGGCTGGGGTTGTCGGCCCTTCAGCCATCGTCGCCGCCTCTAAAATGTACGGCAAGGCTATGTTCTTCCTGGGGTCGGAGCGGGCGGTGTCCCTGGCCATCGAGAAGGGGCTCACCGTGGGCGGGACCTTCCTGCCGGTGGACCCCCTTGAGGCCACCGCGCAAAGGATTGTGGTTTCCAACGTCCCACCCTTTGTTCCGGGTGAGCTCCTCCTCCCCCACCTACGTCAACTGGGGGAGGTGAGGTCGGGGATCACACCCATCCCGCTCGGCTTCCGGGAAGCCAGCCTTCGGCACGTCTTCTCCTTCCGGCGCCAGCTTTTCGTCCGGCTGGCGCGGGAGGAGGACGCGGATGGCGCGTTCATGGTGCTCCACGGGGGGACCGCCCACCGCGTCTTCTGGACCTCGGACGGCGTGCGGTGCTACGCCTGTAAGGAGGTGGGGCACGTCCGCAAAAACTGCCCCGCCTCCAAGGCCGCCACGACACCTGGCGCGGCCAGGGTTGGCGCCGCCGCCCCCCCTCCCCCTGATACTGTCCGCGCGTCAACGGCGACGGATGCGCGGTCGAAATCGGAGGCCAACACCACCACGGCCTCCGGCGGGGAGGAGGGAGAGCGTCCGGGGGGAAGGAAGGCGCGTAGGAAAAATAAACACCTAAGGGCGGATCCCCTCGCGGAGGAAACATCAGAGTTGACCGAACTCACGCCCGAGTACATCGCGGAGTTGGTCGGGACGCATGAGACTGGGGGGGTCCTCGTGCCCGGGCCCGTGACCGTGACCGCAACTGCTGAGGCAGCTAAATCAAGACCTGCGGCCGGGCTCGGGCCCGAGGGGCCCAAGAAACCCAGTCGTCGGAAGGGGGCAGAGAGGGAGGCCCCAGCAGACATGGAGGCCTCCCCCTCTCCGGGCCCCAACTTGTTAAAAAGAAAGCTCCGCCCCCAGCAGGAGGACTGCGAGGAGGAAGGTCCCTCCGCAAAAGGGGGGCAGTCGCCCGCCGCGGGTGCTGCGCCCCACCCCACCACCGTCATCGTCGCGCGCGATCGGCAGGGGTCCTCTGTCCCTCGGGAGGGTGAGACAGCCGAGTCTGTCCGACCTGTGCCTCCCGGGGATGGGGAAGAGACCCTGCCCGTGGGGGGGGGCGCGGAACAACCCGCGGAGGGAAATGTAGTTTCGGAACCGTTGGTCCTCGCCGGGTCGGGCATCCTGGGGACTGGGGCGGGCGAGGCCAAAGAGGCTGAAGCCGAGCCCGCCTTTTATAACCCAGACATCTCCCAGGGACTGCTCGACCTGGTGGAGGAGTGTAGCAATCCCCAGCCCGCTGGGTCGGAGGTTGGTGGCGGGGAGACGGAAAGCCCCCTGACTCCGTCTCTGTGGTTGGCGCCGGACGTGCTGGAGGAATTTGGGATTATTTTCTCCCCGGTTTCTCCGGTCGCCCCGGCGCCTGAGGCGGGGGGGGGCCCCGAACCGCCGCCGCCTCCCGGCCCGGCGCCCCTGAAGGAGCCTAGGGTGGACTCCTCTGCCACCGATCCTGGGGGTGGGATCGTGACTGAGGCGGGGCCGGCCGGTGCGGCCGAGCCATTCGCTGCACCCCGTGTGACGGACGGGTTGGCCGCCGGTGACGACCTCCCGGAGGAGGACGGGGACTCGGTGTTGGGCATCGAGGACGATTTGGAGTCCATCGGCAGCGAGGTGATGGACGCCCTCGTGCCCTTCACCGACTCTCCCCTCATCCCCGTAGGGGAACTCCGGGATTTTATGGCCATGAGCCAGGGTCGTCACAAGAAGGTCCGGCTGGCCCTCGACAAGTGGTCGGAGCTGGCGCTGCTCGTCGTGTCCGTCCGCGCCGCCGTTAAAATCATGGGCGCGGACAAGGACGTTGGCCGGCTCGAGCTGCGTCGGCTCAAGAGTTTCCACACTGGGCTGCTGAGGGAGTGGCGGTCGTCAGTGACCGCACTCCCTCCCCTCCGTTAGGTAGAGGTTGCACTATGCTTCTGAGATGAAGATAACCATAGCCAGCCTCAACATCAACGGCAGCAGGGAGGCGCGCCGTAGATTCAATAACTTCTGGGTCCTTCGGGACGGGAAATATGCGGTGTGCTTCCTGCAAGAAACCCACACCGTTCCGGGAGACGAGGCCACGTGGCTCCTGGAGTGGCAAGGAGGGGTCAGCATGAGTCACCTCTCTAACAATTCCTGCGGGGTGGCTGTCTTGCTGGCCCCGCATTTTCAGCCGGAGATCTTGAGGGTCAAGGAGCACGTGCCGGGCCGCTTGCTCCAGGTCACTGTTCGCCTGGGAGGCGTGCCGCTCCATTTAGTGAACGTGTACGCCCCCCGGACCGGTGCGCAGCAAGTGCGCTTCTTCGGAGAAGTGTCCGCTCTTCTGGGCTCCATCGACGTGGGCGAGTGCGTCATCCTCGGGGGGGATTTCAATTGTACCCTCGAGGCGCGGGACCGGTCGGGTCCCCCGCGAAGCCCGGCGGCGATGGAGAAGTTGCGGGACCTGGTCGGGTCCTTCGACTTGGTGGACGTCTGGCGAAATCTCCATCCCGACTCCAGCGCCTTCACGAGCGTGAGGTCTGGAGGAGGAAGGTCCAGAATCGACCGCCTTTACATTTCCCGGGCGTACGTCTCCTGCGTTCCGGCGGCTTCCATGCGGCCGGTGCCGTGCACGGACCACCACCTGGTGTGGGCGGAGCTCGCTCCGCTGCGCGCGCGGGGGGGGTCCGCGTACTGGCATTTTAACAACCTGCTGCTGGAGGACGCGCGGTTCCGGGATTCGTTTCGCCGGTTCTGGGCCGACTGGAGAAGGAAGCGGGGAGGCTTCCCCTCCTTGAGGCTATGGTGGGACGTGGGCAAGGCTCACGTCCGCGTCTTCTGTCAGGAGTACGCGAAGGGGTCGACCAAGAGGCGGGAGGCCCGGGTCGGGCGATTGGAGAAAGAAGTGCTCGACCTGGAGTCCCGTCTCGGTCAAGTCGTCGAGGACCCGGCCCTGCGGAAGGTGTACGAAGAGAAGAAGGGCGCGCTGAAGGACCTGCAGCTGGTCGGGTCCCGAGGTGCGTACGTGAGGTCGCGGATCCAGTTCCTGCGGGACCTGGACCGCGGCTCCCCCTTCTTCAACTCGCTGGAAAAAAGACGGGGGGTCCGTAAGCAGCTCTTGGGGCTGCTGGCCGACGACGGATCTCTGGTCTCGGATCCGGAGGGCATCAGCGCGGAGGCCCGGGCCTATTACGGGGCTCTGTTCTCTTCGGATCCGTCCAGCGAGGATGCGCGCAGAGTTTTGTGGGAGGACCTGCCGAAGGTCGGCCCGGAGGGCGCCGAGAATTTAGAAGCTCCGCTAAGCCTGGCGGAGCTGACCGGCGCCCTGCGCCAGCTCTCGAGGGGCAAGTCCCCGGGGCTGGACGGGCTGACCGTGGAGTTCCACAGGGCGTTCTGGGACGTCTTGGGGGACGACTACGCGCGGGTCCTGGGGGAAAGTCTGGCGACCGGGGAGATGCCCCTCTCTTGGCGCAGGGCGGTCATCGTCCTGCTGCCCAAGAAGGGCGATCTCCGCCTACTTAAGAACTGGCGCCCGGTCTCCCTCCTCAGCACGGACTACAAAATTTTCGCCAGGGCTATGTCTGCTCGCCTTGGCACCGTGCTGGCCCGCATGATCCACCCCGACCAGTCCTACACGGTCCCGGGCCGGAGCATCCACGATAACATCCATCTGGTCCGGGACCTGGTCCACCATTCCCAGAGGGCTGGTCTGTCGGTCGCCTTCCTTTCCCTGGATCAGGAGAAGGCGTTCGACAGGGTGGATCACGAGTATCTTTTCGAGACTCTGCGTGCATTCGGGTTCAGGACGCATTTCGTCGCCCGGATCCGACTTCTGTACGCCGCCGCGGAGTGTCTGATTAAAGTTAATGGGTCTTTGACGGCGCCCCTTCGCTTCGGGAGGGGGGTGCGTCAGGGATGCCCCATGTCCGGTCAGTTATACGCCGTTTGCGTGGAGCCTTTCCTGCGCCTCTTGCGGAAGAGGTTGACGGGACTGGCTCTGCAAGGGCCGGGCGTGGAGGTGGTCCTCTCGGCTTACGCCGATGACGTGCTCCTCGCGGTCACGGATCCCGTCGACTTGCGGAGGATGCGAGAATGCCAGCAGATTTACTCGGACGCATCCTCCGCCAAGATCAACTGGGAGAAATGTTCTGGACTCCTGGTGGGCCCATGGCGGGTGGACTCCCTGCCGGAGGAGTTCGGGCCTTTCGCCTGGAGCACCACGCAGCTCCTCTACCTGGGAGTCTACCTCAGCCCGGCCGAGGACGCCTGGCCGGCGAACTGGCAAGAGCTGGAGGCCAAAGTCACCGCTCGCCTAGGACGCTGGACAGGACTGCTCCGAGTGTTGTCCTACAGGGGTCGAGCGCTGGTCATAAACCAGCTGGTGGCCGCCATGTTGTGGTACCGGTTGATCACTTTGATCCCTCCCCCTGCGTTTGTCGCCAAGATGCAGAAGAAGCTCGTCGACTTCTTCTGGGACAAAAGGAAGCACTGGGTCTCTGCCGCGGTTTTGAGTCTCCCGCTTAGGGAGGGCGGTCAGGCGCTGGTGTGCCTTCGCACCCAGGCGGCGACTTTCCGTCTTCAGACGCTGCAGAGATACCTGTACGTGGAGAATCCTCCTAGGTGGCGTGCGCTGGCGACGTATTTCTTCCGCCAGCTGCACGGCCTCAATTACGACACGCAGCTCCTGTTTGTGAGAGTGGGTGGCACGCGTGCCAGCCTGCGGGAGCTGCCTGTCTTCTACCAGGAACTGCTATGGGTTTGGAACAGCGTCGCCTCCGAGCGCAGTTCTCCCCCGTCAGGAGCGGCGGCCGTCCTTCGGGAGCCGCTGTTCAGGAATCCGCACCTCCACGACCGCGGGTTCGGCTGGCTGGCGGAGGGCAGGGCTGTGCCCGGTAAGGTGACCAGAGTCGGGGACCTGCTCGATGGCGGAGGAGCGGGCTGGATGGCGCCGGAGGAGTTGGCGAGGCGCATGTCCTGGGTCAACGTCCGGCTCGCGGTCAAAGCCATTGAGTCGCTAAAAGTGGCACTGGGCCCCGTCTCCACTAGGTGTGTCGAGGAGGCTCAAGCACGTGGGGCAATCCCGTCCGAACTGACCCCCGTTCGGACGGAATTCCTTATCGGCGCCTGGCCCCGAATCCTCCCTCGGGAGCCGCCGCCTCACCACTTGAGCCTTCTCGGAGAAATGCCCTCCGTGCCCTTTCAATCCGCACGGAGGCGTTTCCTGTACGGGCTGCTCCTGCACACTCTCCACTTTGCCATCTTCGTCTGCCGTCCGGACACGCCTTGGCGTACCATCCTGCCGTCCGGCGGAGGCGAAGGTCCCCATTGGAAGGCTCTCTACGCGGGAGTCTTCCCTTGTTCTATTGGGGACTTGGCCTGGAGGGTGTTGCACGGAGCAGTCCCGTGCAATAGGATTTTAAGTAGGTTTACGGACTCCCAGGCTGCTTGTCATTTCTGCGGCCTAGAGGAGTCCGTCTATCACATTTATATTGAGTGTGAGAGGTTGCAGCCCCTCTTTCATTATTTGAAGGGGCTGCTCCTCAATTTCTGGTTGCACTTCAGCCCCACGCTCCTGATCTACGGTCACCCGGTGCGGAGGGGAGCGGGTAGGTCGGAGGACCTCCTCGTAGGACTGCTCCTGGGCCTGGCCAAGAAAGCCATTAATTGGTCCAGGCAGCGGGCGGTCGAGGGGGTCGTTCGGCCCGATTGCCTGCCTCTCTTCCGCGGCCATGTTCGCGCCCGGGTGGCCCTGGAGATGGAGCACGCGGTGTCTGCCGGCACGCTTGAGTTTTTCCGCGACCGGTGGGCGCCGCGGGGGCTGGAGTGCATCGTCACCCCGGACTTCCAAATTTTGATTTGATTTATTAAGTTTCATTTAAAGTTTTAATTGATTTACAGTAAATTTTGATTTGTTCAACCAAAAAGAGCAACACCAGGTTATAGTCCAACAGTTTTATCTGAAATCACGAGCTTTCGGAGCTGCTCCTTCGTCGTGATTTCAAATAAAACTGTTGGACTATAACCTGGTGTTGTGCGACTTCTCATCTTTATATCCTGACCCAGCGGGCCCCGCCGGATGGGCTGCCGCAGGGTCCTAAAGGCCACAGCTGTTATACTCCATCGGGTTAAACAGAACAACTGAAAAGAGCTCACACAAAGTGTTTGTTATATGTGTGAGTGTGTAAACAAAACTCATCATTCTTAATGTTTCCGAGTGCATTCCACAGAGATAAATTATCTTCACCAATTATTGATCAGCATTTTATTTCCTTTATTCACAGTGTAACTTCAGAGCGTTGAATCCCTTTAACATTTATTGAGAACCCATTGTCTTGTGGGCTCTTGTTTAGAAAGTGATGTCACAATGACCATTCCGTTCCCAAGGTGAGCCTGTCTGTCCGCAGTATTCAGTGGGAAAGGGGATTAAATCACACAGGGGATTAAATCACACCGAGGATAATGAGCAGCCACCCACCAGTCTCTGCACTTTATTGTCCAGTGATCACCTCACCATCACACAGAAGCTCCTGATATAAACCTCCAGTGGGTGGTGATTGGTGCAGGGTCAGTGGTGGAGTTCCGCAGCGGGAGTGATCCTGGAGTAACCCCGTGGATGTTCTGCGTCGTGTATTTTGAGTTATCCTGGTGTCTAACACGTACACATCAATAAAACAGGGAATTCCTGGAAACACGCTGCAGGTCCTTCTTTATCTGGAGATCAAATGTCTGTTGTATAATTGTACCAGCAGTTAACAGGCTCCTGTCAACTCCTCCCTCTGCTATTTTAATGCAGACTTTAATCAATTTATTTTAAACGGGTTTATTTTAAATGAGCTGACACCTGCCTTAAAATGGTAGACTCAGGACTGTCTCACACACACATATTAAATCTTCGTGGAATAATTACCAGTCATTTTTAGACTGGAAACTTAACCCTGCCGTTTCACTTTCAGTCAGGAACAGATCGCAGTTTGACACCAATCTCTGATTTGACAGCACGTTTCCAGCATTCACCGTTGTTCTTCCTGACTCTAAACACAGTTGAAAAGGAGCCTTCTGTTCCGTGCCCAGGAGCTCTGACCCATGGAAGAGAGCGGCTGGGACACATTCCTTACAGGCCTCGAGATTAACCTGCACGGGGACATTGCTGTCAGTGAAGAGAGATGAGAAAGACCAAAGTGCCGTTTGCCCCTCTCAGTGTGGCCCTGAAGGACTGTGTCCAGGCTGTAGTTCTGTTCCCGCCGTACGATCCTCCCCCCAGATTGTCCTTTCTGAGCTCCAGCCAGGTGATGCTAAACACTCAGGTGGGAACGACAAAAATCCACAACAATGTGTTTAAAGCAAAGCTGATTTATTTGACAGATATCCAGAATATTAAACTCCAGCCCAGTTACAGGGGTTATTAACATCAGCAGAAACAAACCCCAACTGTCAGTGTGAACACGGTTCAGTCCGGGATGTAATTAACAGCAGAAATAACACAGAATCCAACCTCTGCAGTCACTTGTGATCTCGCTGATGTCTCAGCAGGGTGGATGACTGAGTGAATCCCTTCCCACACTCGGAGCAGGTGAACGGCCTCTCCCCAGTGTGAACTCTCTGGTGTCTCAGTAGGGTGGATGAACGAGTGAATCCCTTCCCACACTCGGAGCAGGTGAATGGTCTCTCGCCAGTGTGGGTGCGCTGGTGTACAGTGAGGTCAGATGATCGCCTGAACCCAGTCCCGCAGTGAGAGCACCTGAACGGTCTCTCGTCCGTGTGAACACGTTGATGACGCATCAGTTCCCCGGAACATTTAAAGCACTTCCCGCAGTCCGGGCATTTAAATGGTCTCTCCCCGGTGTGAACTCGCTGGTGTGTCAGCAGAGTGGATGAACGAGTGAATCCCTTCCCACACTCGGAGCAGGTGAATGGTCTCTCCCCGGTGTGAACTCACTGGTGTCTCAGCAGGTGGGATGAATTAGTGAATCCCTTCCCACACTCGGAGCAGGTGAACGGCCTCTCCCCGGTGTGAACTCACTGGTGTCTCAGCAGGTGGGATGAATTAGTGAATCCCTTCCCACACTCAGTGCAGGTGAACGGCCTCTCTCCGGTGTGACTGCGCTTGTGACTCGACAGGCCAGAGGATCGGCTGAAGCCTCGTCCACACACAGAACACGTGTACGGTTTCTCCCCACTCTGAACGGTGCTTTCTGCTTCCATGCTCAAAGATCCTGATGAATTGAGCGACTCTGTCAGGTCTTGAAGTGATGTTTGGTTTGAGATTCCCGTCTGCAAATCGTCCCCTTCTAACACCCTGCAAAATAAATTTCAAACAGGAAAAAGGGAGGGTGAGAGAGAACCCACAAAAACACAAAGTCAGGTTGTGAAATTCAGCTGAATGAATCTGGGAATTTGTGGGGCCGGCACTAGAAAAAAGTGACCATGAAAGCTGCCGGATTGTCGTAAAAACCCAACTGGTTCACTAATGTCCTTCAGGGAAGGGAACCCGCCACCCGGGCTGGGCCTACACAAGACTCTGGCCTCTACGGGAGGAGAGAGCGAGGTGGGAGGGGGAGGAGTGAAGGAGAGCGACTTTATACATCTGTAACTCGACCAGAACTTTGACAGCACCTCCCAAACACGCGACTTCCACCACCTAGAAGGACAAGGGCAGCAGATGCATGGGAATACCATCACCTCCCAGTTCCCCTCCAAGTCACACACTATCCTGACTTGGGCATATATCGCCGTTCCTACATCGTCGCTGGGTGAAAATCCTGGAACTCCTCACCGAACAGCATTCTGAGAGTACCAGAACTGTCCACAGTACTCCAGGTGTGGTCTCACCAAGGCCCTATATAATTGCAGGAAGAATTCTTTACTCTTATACCCCAATGCATTTGTAATAAAGGCTAACTTACCATTTGCTTGCTGTACCTGCATGTTAACTTTCTGTGATTCGTGTACAATCACATGCAGGTCCCTCTGAATACCAACATTTCCGAGTCTCTCACCATTTAAAAAATATTCTGCTTTTCTATTTTTCCCACCAAAGTGGATAACTTCACATTTCTCCACATTATATTCCATCTGCCATGTTCTTGCCCACTCACTTATCCTGTCTCTATCCCTTTGCAGGCTCTTTGTGTCCTCCTCACAGCTTACTGTCCCACCTAGCTTTGTATCATCAGCAAACTTGGATACATTTCACACGGTCCCCTCATCGAAGTCATTGATACAGATAGTAAGTAGCTGAGGCCCAAGCACTGATCCTTGCTGTACCCGACTAGTTACAGCCTTCCAACCCGAAAGTGACCCGTTTATCCCTACTCTCTGTTTTCTGCCCGTTAACCAATCCTCAATCCATGCTAATATTTTACCCCAACCCCATGAGCCCTAATTTAGTGAAATAACCTCTTGTGTATCATTCTGTGATTCTATGAAATCTGCGTTCTTCCCACTCGGGCCTCTTGTACAACCCCCACTCCCTAGGCTCCACCATTGGCAGCCGTGCCTTCAGTTACCTCGGCCCCAAGATCTTTGACCAAGTCTTTGGTCACCTGTCCGAATCTCTCCTTCTTTGGCTCGGAGTCAGTTTTTGACGGATTTCGCTCTTGTGAAGGGCCTTGGAACGTTTTACTACATTAAAGGCGCTATGTAAATGCAAGTTGTTGTTGGTGTGCTGCCATTGGCCTCAGCTTCGCCAGACAGAATCAGCCAGGGACGGCAGCTGTGCTGCTCCCCATGGTCGAAGTGCTGGCAGCTCATAGTATCGGCTCAAAGCTCAGACTGTACATGGGGATTCTAACCCTGGGACTGTACATGGGGATTCCAACCCTGGGACTGTACATGGGGATTCCAACCCTGGGACTGTACATGGGGATTCTAACCCTGGGACTGTACAAGGCGAGCCTGGCTCTGGGGCTCTTCTGTTACAATTGCGTTGGATGTTAAACGTATGCCCTGCTTTGACCAGCGCCTTCAGGAGAGATGGTGAGAAATCCGAGGTGTGGACAGTCTGAATCCAATAACTCTATCAATGATTTACTCTCCCGGGCACTGAAGCCCCGCCACGTTTTGCTCCTGCACGAAGATGGCCGCTAATAGGCTTGGCTACTCACTGAATCAAGATGGCGGCGCGCTGAACCCGCCCGCTTCCCTGCACAAAGATGGCGGCCGTTATCCTGGGCCTGTGACCGGGAGAAGCCCCGAAGCTGCAAACGCGGGACCTTCAGGTTATTATTCGGGGCTTGCGGCCTACACCAGTTGTTTATGATGCCTCCCCGCCCACCCGTCGGTCCATTACTCCGCTCGCACAGGCCGTTTCTTACACATTTTTCGGAGACCACGTCGCTCGCTCGCTCGCTCGCTCGCTC
Source organism: Squalus acanthias (assembly GCA_030390025.1). NCBI lineage: Eukaryota > Metazoa > Chordata > Chondrichthyes > Squaliformes > Squalidae > Squalus > Squalus acanthias. Next base: position 19,402 of record JASTWF010000100.1, read on the forward strand.
GCTCATCCGGCGTAACACGCGCCTGCGCACTGTGCTCCTGTAGTCTGGGTGCGGCACATTCTCCCCCGCGGGGACTGCTGGGTAAATGACCCGCCATTGAAAGGCCTCATTAGTGAATAGAACATGATTTAATGGGAATGCATTGAGCACTGAACCATGTTCATGCCCAGCTCGCCCCAATGACAAAATCGAAGCCCAGGCTGCAAGATTCTCAGCTCAGTTTGGTGCTGTGTGAACGGGTGAGCTCCGCACCTCGGCTGCTCGCGGTGAATGCCGGTGCGGAGGGCCCGGTGCAGAAGGCCCAAGGTGGAAGACCCGGAGGAGAGTGGCCAAGGCGGGAGGCCCAGCATGGAGAACCCCAGGCGGGGGGCCGAGGGCGGGGCGGCTGGTCAGCAGAGGTGGAGTCGGGAGATGCGGTTGGTGAGCATTGCTGTACTGTTTCTGAAAGTTGCAAAATGGTTTCGGGCCTGAATGAGTTCCAGCGGCCCAGCATCTGCTTTGCCTGGCGGCAGCTGTGAGACTTTTTCTTGGTCATGGGACTGGTTTATGCGTCGCTATATTGGTGAAGGAAAGACAAACTGTTTCCATCTGTAATGGGGCGCGTGAGCGGTTACAAGATGGAAAATGTGAATGGTTAAAAGACGGAAAATAAAAGGAAAGTAAAAGACAAAGCAAAGCAATATCAGTAAGGAATGATGAGTATTCTTTGATGGTTGGGTCCTGTGAGCGATAACAGCAAGCAGAAGAAGATTTGAGTGTTCGGTCTTTTTTACGGGATTTCAGGAAGTGGATGGATGGCTTTTTCCGTGGAAGGGCTGAAGAATGTGGATAAGGACTATGACTTTACATGGTTCGACAACATCAAATGATATTCGTTAATGGATTGCCAATAGGACTGGCGTAGAACTGGTATTTAATTGTTTTGTTGGGAAGGTTTCAGGTTTTCTGTTTGAAAGCAGTTTACTTGAAGCTTAATTGATTTTCTGATAAGGACTGTAGGAACTTACTTTAAGGTTATTGTCTAGTGTTGGTGTGTTTGAAAAGATAAAGTAAATTAATATTGGTAATTTATTGAACGAACGGATGCTGGAGTGAACGAATGTACGAATGATTCGAGCGAACGCATTCATGCATATTGGAACTTACACTCGATTGAACGAATGATCACTTGTGCAGTGATAGAACGAACGATTCGAGCGAACGCACGCAGGCACGCACTTAGACAAATGATATGCACGCACACATTCAGACATACATATTGGAACTTACACTCAATCAAATGAATGACCTCATGGGGTAGTGGTCGAACGAACGATTCGCGCGAATGCAAGCATGCACATTGGAACTTACACTCGAGTGAATGAATGATCGCGTGGTGAACGATCAAATGAACGATAATCGAGCGAACTCACCCAGGCGCGCACTTAGACAAATGATACGCACGCACGCACTCATACATACATATTGGAACTTACGCTCGATCGAACGAATGAACGAACGCTTGAATGAACAAACGAACAATTGAATGAATGATCGAATGATCGAACGAACAATGCCAGTAGGACTGGTGTAAAACGGGTTTTTTTCTTGGTTTATTGAAATAAATGTTATCTGTAGCATTTCATTGGATTATGATGGTGCTATGTGTTTGTACACTGGTGTTGAAATGGTTTTTGTTTTATGTGGAGTTAACTTTGAGATTTATTATTTTAAATCTAAAAAGTTGTGTGGTATTGTTTAAGGGTATTTGTACTGTAAACATTATTGATTATTTGTAAAATTAATCATTGCATTTATATTAACTATAAGGCTGTTTTTAAGGCTTTATTTTTTACTGTGATGGATGAAAGTAATGGATTTACTATGTAATGGATTTACTATGTAATTGATGAGTTGTACAGGTATTATTGTATTTGAATTAAAAAAATTCACTGCAGGAGCCCAGTGCGCAGGCGCAGTGCCCGCCCGTAGCTGGAGCATGCGCAGTGTCACTGTGATCAGAGCCAGGCGAGTGCAGGGAGCGGGTCGATTTGGGAGACGCGGATTTTGATCCGATTACGAATCAGCGGGGCGCAGGGAGGTAACGCACCCGGCGGGTGAGCTTCGTAAGCACCTGGCGTAGGCCGCAAGCCCGGAATGAGAACCTGCAGGTTCCGCGTTTGCAGCTCGGAGGCTTTTTCCCAGAAACTATACCCGGGTTAAAGGCGGCCATCTTTGTAAAGGAGCTCCTCGGGTTTTTGCGTCGCCATCTTGCTTCGTCGATGGTAGCGCGCATGCGTGGCCATCTTTGTAAAGGAGCCACTAGGGGGCGTGGCTTCAGGGTCCCAGTGAGTGAACTGAACCCAGCCAGAGGCAGCACCTTCAGGGGAGGAGAGGGAGGGGAACCAGTGAGTGAACTGAACCCAGCCAGAGTCAGCACCTTCAGGGGAGGAGAGGGAGGGGAACCAGTGAGTGTAGAACTGAACCCAGCCAGAGTCAGCACCTTCAGGGGAGGAGAGGGAGGGGAACCAGTGAGTGTGGAACTGAACCCAGCCAGAGTCAGCACCTTCAGGGGAGGAGAGGGAGGGGAACCAGTGAGTGTGGAACTGAACCCAGCCGGAGTCAGCACCTTCAGGGGAGGAGAGGGAGGGGAACCAGTGAGTGTGGAACTGAACCCAGTCGGAGTCAGCACCTTCAGGGGAGGAGAGGGAGGGGAACCAGTGAGTGTAGAACTGAACCCAGCCAGAGTCAGCACCTTCAGGGGAGGAGAGGGAGGGGAACCAGTGAGTGTGGAACTGAACCCAGCCGGAGTCAGCACCTTCAGGGGAGGAGAGGGAGGGGAACCAGTGAGTGTAGAACTGAACCCAGCCAGAGTCAGCACCTTCAGGGGAGGAGAGGGAGGGGAACCAGTGACTGTGGAACTGAACCCAGCCAGAGTCAGCACCTTCAGGGGAGGAGAGGGAGGGGAACCAGTGAGTGTAGAACTGAACCCAGCCAGAGTCAGCACCTTCAGGGGAGGAGAGGGAGGGGAACCAGTGAGTGAACTGAACCCAGCCAGAGTCAGCACCTTCAGGGGAGGAGAGGGAGAGGAACCAGTGAGTGTAGAACTGAACCCAGTCAGAGTCAGCACCTTCAGGGGAGGAGAGGGAGGGGAACCAGTCAGTGTTGAACTGAACCCAGTCAGAGTCAGCACCTTCAGTGTGTTGGAGATGGTGCGATGGGTTTGGATTTCAGCACAGGGAGGAGGGAGAGTATGTGGGACGGAGATTTACAGCTTTGGGGTAACAAGAGACGAAAGAATGTTCCATAGAAACTAGAATTGTCTGTTCTGAATTTCTATCCTCTACTTAGTGATGTTTTTTGTAAACTCCTTTTACAGGCTGTGAGAAGGGGAGGATTTACAGACAGGAAACTCAAACGAAACATCATTTCAAGATCTGACGGAGTCCCTCCATTCATCAGGACCTGAGTATCATCGGCCTTTGAATGTGGAAGGAGAAATGCTTGTCTGTTTTGTCTGTGGGAAAAGATTTCAAACATCAGTGTGACTGGAAAAGCACCGAGACACACACACCCGAGTGAGAGTGTTCCAGTGCACTGACTGTGGAAAGAACTTTAACCAGTTACACAGCCTGAAAAAACATCGCACCATTCACAGCGGGGAGAAACCGTACACGTGTTCTGTGTGTGGACAAGGCTTCAACTGATCATCCAACCTGGAGAGACACAAGGACACTCGCACCACGGAGAAACCGTGGAAATGTGGGGACTGTGGGCAGGGATTCAATTACCCGTCCCAGTTGGAAGCTCATCAACGCAGTCACACTGGGGAGAGGCCGTTCACCTGCTCTGTGTGTGGGAACAGATTCGCTCGGACATCCCACCTGCTGACACACGAGCGACTTCACACTGGGGAGAGACCGTTCACCTGCTCTGTGTGTGGGAAGGGATTCACTAACTCCTGCAGCCTCACTTCACACCAACGCGTTCACACTGATGAGAGACCTTTTAAATGTTCTGACTGTGAGAAGAGCTTTAAAAGCACAAGGGATCTTCTGACACACCAGCGAGTTCACACTGGGGAGAGACCGTTCACTAGCTCCGAGTGTGGGAAGGGATTCACTCAGTCATCCCACCTGCTGAGACACCAGCGAGTTCACAAGTGACGGCAGGGGTTAGATTCTGCTGTTTTTGCTGCTGTTAATCTCATTCAGGACTAAACCATGTTCATTCTGACAGTTGGAGTTTGTTTCTGCTGATGTTAATAACCCCTCTAACTGGGCTGGAGTTTAATATTTTGAGATTTGTCAAATAGATTAACTTAGTTTCTAACACACCGTGGGTCGAATCCTTGATTTCTCCAAGATAAGAGGAGACTAATTGATGTCCTGTTAACGACTGCTCCATTTTTGGGCCTTTTCTCTTTTCTAACTCAAGATTATTTCAGTTCTCATACCTTTAGTTACTCTCGTGCTGAAGCCCCAGTTCCCCAAACCTTCCAGAGTGCCTCTCCTAGCCTTGGTATCAAGCGAAGGTATCGGTAACATGTCTGTGTACCTGCCCTGGGAGTGTTTGATGGGACAGTGTAGAGGGAGCTTTACTCTGTATCTAACCCGTGCTGTACCTGCCCTGGGAGTGCTTGATGGGACAATGTAGAGGGAGCTTTACTCTGTATCTAACCCATGCTGTACCTGCCCTGGGAGTGTTTGATGGGACTGTTTAGAGGGAGCTTTACTCTGGAACTAACCCGTGCTGTACCTGCCCTGGGAGTGTTTGATGGGTAAGTGTAGAGGATGCTTTACTCTGTATCTAAACCATGCTGTACATGCCCTAGGAGTGTTTGATCGGATAGTGTAGAGGGAGCTTTACTCTGTATCTAACCCCGTACTGGACCTGCCCTGGGATTGTTTGATGGGACAGTGTTGAGGGAGCTTTACTCTGTATCTCACCTGTGCTGTACCTGCCCTGGGAGTGTTTGATGGGATAGTGTAGAGGGAGCTTTACTCTGTATCTAACCTGTGCTGTACCTGCCCTGCGATTGTTTGATGGGACAGTGTAGAGGGAGCTTTACTCTGTATCTAACCCGTGCTGTACCTGCCCTGGGAGTGGTTGATGGGACATTGTAGAGTGAGGTTTACTCTGTATGTAACATGTGCTGTACCTGCCCTGGGAGTGTTTGGTGTGACAATGCAGAAGGAGCTTTACTCTGTATCGAACCCGTGCTGTAGCTGCCCTAGGACTATTAGATGGGATAATGTAGCGGGAGTTTTACTCTGTATATAACCCGTGCTGTAGCTGCTCTGGGAGTGTTTGATGGGATAGTGTCGATGGAGTTTTACTCTGAATCTAACCCGTGCTGTACCTGCCCGGGGAGTGTTTGATGGGACAGTATAGAGCGAGTTTTACCATGTATCTAACCCGTGCTGCACCTGCCCTGGGAGTGTTTGATGGGACTGTGCAGAGGGAGATTTACTCTGGATCTAACCCGTGCTGTACCTGCCCAAGGAGTGATTGATGGGACAGTGTAGAGGGAGCTTTACTCTCTACCTAACCCGTGCTGTACCTGCCTTGGGAGTGTTTGATGGGACAGTGTAGAGGGAGCTTTACTCTGTATCTAACCCGTGCTGTACCTGCCTTGGGAGTGTTTGATGGGACAGTGTCGGGGGAGCTTTACTATAAATCTAACCGATGCTGTACCTGCCTTGGGTGTGTTTGATGGGATAGTGCAGAGGGAGCTTTACTCTGTATCTAACCCGTGCTGTACCTGCCCAAGGAGTGTTTGATGGGACAGTATAGAGCGAGCTTTACTCTGTATCTAACCCGTGCTGTACCTATCCTGGGAGTGTTTGGTGGGACAATGTAGAGGGAGCTTTTCTCTGTATCTAACCCGTGCTGTACCTGCCCTAGGAGTGTTTGATGGGACAGTATAGAGCGAGTTTTATTATGTATCTGACTCATGCTGTACCTGCCCTGTGAGTGTTTGATGGGACAATATAGAGTGAGTTTTATTATGTATCTAACTCGTGCTGTACCTGCCCTGGGAGTGTTTGAGGGGACAGTGTAGGGGGAGCTTTACCGTAAATCTAACCCATGCTGTACCTGCCCCAGGAGTGTTAGATGGGACAGTCTACAGGGAGCTTTACTCTCTATCTAACCCATGCTGTACCTGCCCTGGAAGTGTTTGATGGGACACTGTAGAGGGAGCTTTGCTCTTTATTTAACCCGTGCTGTCCCTGCCCTGGGAGTGTTTGATGGGACAGTGTAGAGGGAGCTTTACTCTGTATCTAACCCGTGCTGTACCTGCCTTGTGAGTGTTTGATGGGACAATATAGAGCGAGTTTTACTATGTATCTAACCCGTGCTGTATCTGCCTTGGGAGTGTTTGATGGGACAGTGTCGGGGGAGCTTTACTCTGTATTTAACCCGTGCTGTCCCTGCCTTGGGAGTGTTTGATGGGACAGTGTAGAGGGAGCTTTACTCTGTATCTAAGCCGTGCTGTACCTGCCCAAGGAGTGTTTGATGGGATCGTGCAAAGGGAGCTTTACTCTGTATGTAACCTGTGCTGTACCTGCCCTGGGAGTGTTTGATGGGACAGTATAGACAGAGCTTTACTCTGTATCTAACCCATGCTGTACCTGCCCTGTGATTGTTCGATGGGATAGTGTAAAGGGAGCTTTACTCTGTATGTAACATGTGCTGTACCTGCCCTGGTAGTCTTTGATGGGACAGTGTAGAGGGAGCTTGACTCTGTATCTAACCCCTTACTGTACCTTCCCTGGGAGTGCTTGATGGGACAGTGCAGAGGGAGCTTTACTCTGTATCGAACTCGTGCTGTACCTGCCCTAGGAATTTTAGATGGGATAATGTAGCGGGAGTTTTACTCTGTATATAACCGGTGCTGTACCTGCTCTGGGAGTGTTTGATGGGATAGTGTCGATGGAGTTTTACTGTGAATCTAACCCATGCTGTACCTGCCCGGGGAGTGTTTGATGGGACAGTACAGAGCGAGCTTTACTCTGTATCTGACACGTGCTGTACCTACCCTGGGAGTGTTTGGTGGGACAATGTAGAGGGAGCTTTACTCTGTATCTAACCCGTGCTGTACCTGCCCTGGGATTGTTAGATGGGATAGTGTAAAGGGAGCTTTACTCTGTATGTAACATGTGCTGTACCTGCCCCGGGAATGATTGATGGGACAGTGCAGAGGGAGCTTTACTCTGTATCTAACCCATGCTGTACCTTCCCTGGTATTGTTGGATGGGACAGTGTAGAGGGAGCTTTACTCTGTATCTAACCTGTGCTGTACCTGCCCTGGGATTGTTTGACGGGACAGTGTAGAGTAAGGTTTACTCTGTATCTAACCCGTGCTGTACCTGCTCTGGGAGTGCTTGATGTGATAGTGTCGATGGAGTTTTACTCTGAATCTAACACGTGCTGTACCTGCCCGGGGAGTGTTTGATGGGACAGTATAGAGCGAGTTTTACGATGTATCTAACCCGTGCTGCACCTGCCCTGGGAGTGTTTGATGGGACAGTGTAGAGGGAGCTTTACTCTATCTAACCCGTGCTGTATCTGCCCAAGGAGTGTTTGATGTGACAGTGTAGAGCGAGCTTTACTATGTATCTAACCCGTGCTGTACCTGCCCTGTGAGTGTTTGATGGGACAGCATAGAGCGAGTTTTACTATGTATCTAACCCGTGCTGCATCTGCCTTGGGAGTGTTTGATGGGATAGTGTCGGGGGAGCTTTACTCTAAATCTAACCCTTGCTGTACTGCCGCAGGAGTGTTTGATGGGACAATGTAGAGGGAGCTTTACTCTGTATGTAACCCGTGCTGTACCTGCCCTGGGATTGTTCGATGGGATAGTGTAAAGGGAGCTTTACTCTGTATGTAACATGTGCTGTACCTGCCCTGGGACTGTTTGATGGGACAATGTAGAGGGAGCTTTACTCTGTATCTAACCCGTGCTGTACCTTCCCTGGTATTGTTGGATGGTCATGATGCGGAGATGCCGGTGTTGGACTGGGGTGGACAAAATTGAGAGGTCGTACAACACCAGGTTATAGTCCAACAGTTTTATTTGAAATCACAAGCTTTCGGAGCTATCGATTGCTCCTTCCTCAGGTGAAGTAAATTAGATACAGAATCGCCAAAGCATATATAGATAGAAAACAAAGCATGTGTACCTTACAATTGCAGACCACTAAATTAAATCATCCTGACTATCTGCCGAGGTGTGATAAAGTTAATTAAGTCAGCCAGGAAGGTACCACATCAAAGACATAGCAAGATACAACATTGTTGGATGGGACAGTGTAGAGGGAGCTTTACTCTGTATCTAACCTGTGCTGTACCTGCCCGGGGAGTGTTTGATGGGACAGTATAGAGCGAGTTTTACTATGTATCTAACCCGTGCTGCATCTGCCTTGGGAGTGTTTGATGGGATAGTGTCGGCGGAGCTTTACTCTAAATCTAACCCATGCTGTACCTGCCCCAGGACTGTTTGATGGGATAGTGTAAAGGGAGCTTTACTCTGTATGTAACATGTGCTCTACCTGCCTTGGGAGTGTTTGATGGGATAGTGCAGAGGGAGCTTTACTCTGTATCTAACCCGTGCTGTACCTGCCCAATGAGTGTTTGATGGGACAGTATAGAGCGAGCTTTACTCTGTATCTAACCTGTGCTGTACCTACCCTGGGAGTGTTTGGTGGAAAAATGTAGAGGGAGCTTTACTCTGTATCTAACCCGTGCTGTACCTTCCCTGGGATTGTTGGATGGGACAGTGCAGAGGGAGCTTTACTGTGTATCGAACCCGTGCTGTACCTGCCCTGGGATTGTTTGATGGGACAGTGTAGAGGGAGCTTTACTCTGTATCTAACCTGTGCTGTACCTGCCCTGCGATTGTTTGATGGGACAGTATTGAGGGAGCTTTACTCTGTATCTAACCCGTGCTGTACCTGCCCTGGGAGTTTTTGATAGGATAGTGCAGAGGGAGCTTTACTCTGTATCTAACCCGTTCTGTACCTGCCCTGGGTGTGTTTGATGGGATAGTGCAGAGGGAGCTTTACTCTCCATCTAACCCATGCTGTACCTGCCCTGGGAGTGTTTGATGGGACAGTGTAGAGCGAGTTTTACCATGTATCTAACCCGTGATGTATCTGCCTTGGGAGTATTTGATGGGACAGTGTCGGGGGAGCTTTACTGTAAATCTAACCCATGCTGTACTGCCGCAGGAGTGTTTGATGGGACAATGCAGAGGGAGCTTTACTCTGTATGTAACATGTGCTGTACCTGCCCTGGGAGTGTTTGATGGGACAATGTAGAGGGAGCTTTACTCTGTATCTAACCCGTGCTGTACCTGCCCTTGGAGTGTTTGATGGGACAGTATTGAGGGAGCTTTACTCTGTATCTAACCCGTGCTGTACCTGCCCTGGGAGTTTTTGATGGGATAGTGCAGAGGGAGCTTGACTCTAAATCTAACCCATGCTGTACCTGCCCCAGGAGTGTTTGATGGGATAGTGTAGAGTGAGGTTTACTCTGTATCTAACCCGTGCTGTACCTGCCCAAGGAGTGTTTGATGGGACAGTATAGAGCGAGTTTTACTGTGTATCTAACCCGTGCTGTATCTGCCTTGGGAGTGTTTGATGGGACAGTGTCGGGGGAGCTTTACTGTAAATCTAACCCATGCTGTACTGCCGCAGGAGTGTTTGATGGGACAATGCAGAGGGAGCTTTACTCTGTATGTAACATGTGCTGTACCTGCCCTGGGAGTGTTTGATGGGACAATGTAGAGGGAGCTTTACTCTGTATCTAACCCGTGCTGTACCTGCCCTTGGAGTGTTTGATGGGACAGTATTGAGGGAGCTTTACTCTGTAACTAACCCGTGCTGTACCTGCCTTGGGAGTTTTTGATGGGATAGTGCAGAGGGAGCTTTACTTTGTATCTAACCCGTTCTGTACCTGCCCTGGGTGTGTTTGATGGGATAGTGTAGAGTGAGGTTTACTCTGTATCTAACCCGTGCTGTACCTGCCCAAGGAGTGTTTGATGGGACAGTATAGAGCGAGTTTTACTGTGTATCTAACCCGTGCTGTATCTGCCTTGGGAGTGTTTGATGGGACAGTGTCGGGGGAGCTTTACTCTAAATCTAACCCATGCTGTACCTGCCCCAGGAGTGTTTGATGGGACAATGTAGAGGGAGCTTTACTCTGTATCTAACCCGTGCTGTACCTTCCCTGGTATTGTTGGATGGGACAGTGTAGAGGGAGCTTTACTCTGTATCTAACCTGTGCTGTACCTGCCCTGGGAGTGTTTGATGGGATAGTGTCGATGGAGTTTTACTCTGAATCTAACCCGTGCTGTACCTGCCCGGGGAGTGTTTGATGGGACAGTATAGAGCGAGTTTTACTATGTATCTAACCCGTGCTGCATCTGCCTTGGGAGTGTTTGATGGGACAGTGTCGGCGGAGCTTTACTCTAAATTTAACCCATGCTGTACCTGCCCCAGGACTGTTTGATGGGATAGTGTAAAGGGAGCTTTACTCTGTATGTAACATGTGCTGTACCTGCCCTGGGAGTCATTGATGGGACAGTGCAGAGGGAGCTTTACTGTGTATCTAACCCGTGCTGTACCTGCCCTGGGATTGTTTGATGGGACAGTGTAGAGGGAGCTTTACTCTGTATCTAACCCGTGCTGTACCTGCCCTGTGAGTGTTTGATGGGACATTGTAGAGTGAAGTTTACTCTGTATCTAACCTGTGCTGTACCTGCCCTCGGAGTGTTTGATGGGATAGTGTCGATGGAGTTTTACTCTGTATCTAACCCGTGCTGTACCTACCCTGGGAGTTTTTGATGGGATAGTGCAGAGGGAGCTTTCCTCTGTATCTAACTCGTGCTGTCCCTGCCCTGGGATTGTTTGATGGGACAGTGTAGAGGGAGCTTTACTCTGTATCTAACCTGTGCTGTACCTGCCCTGGGATTGTTTGATGGGACAGTGTAGAGGGAGCTTTTCTCTGTATCTAACCTGTGCTGTACCTGCCCTGGGAGTGTTTGATGGGACATTGTAGAATGAAGTTTACACTGTATCTAACCTGTGCTGTACCTGCCCTGGGAGTGTTTGATGGGATAGTGTCGATGGAGTTTTACTCTGTATCTAACCCGTGCTGTACCTGCCCAATGAGTGTTTGATGGGACAGTATAGAGCGAGCTTTACTCTGTATCTAACCTGTGCTGTACCTACCCTGGGTGTGTTTGGTGGGACAATGTAGAGGGAGCTTTACTCTGTATCTAACCAGTGCTGTACCTGCCCTAGGAGTGTTTGATGGGACAGTATTGAGGGAGGTTTACTCTGTATCTAACCCGTGCTGTACCTGCCCAATGAGTGTTTGATGGGACAGTATTGAGGGAGCTTTACTCTGTATCTAACCCGTGCTGTACCTGCCGAATGAGTGTTTGATGGGACAGTATGGAGTGAGCTTTACTCTGTATCTAACCTGTGCTGTACCTACCCCGGGAGTTTTTGATGGGATAGTGTAGAGGGAGCTTTACTCTGTATCTAACCCGTGCTGTAGCTGCCCTGGGAGTGTTTGATGGGACAGTATAGAGCGAGCTTTACTCTGTATCTAACCTGTGCTGTACCTACCCTGGGAGTGTTTGGTGGGACAATGTAGAGGGAGCTTTACTCTGTATCTAACCCGTGCTGTACCTTCCCTGGGATTGTTGGATGGGACAGTGCAGAGGGAGCTTTACTGTGTATCTAACCCGTGCTGTACCTGCCCTGGGATTGTTTGATGGGACAGTGTAGAGGGAGCTTTACTCTGTATCTAACCTGTGCTGTACCTGCCCTGGGATTGTTTGATGGGACAGTGTAGAGGGAGCTTTACTCTGTATCTAACCCATGCTGTACCTGCCCTGGGAGTGTTTGATGGGACATTGTAGAGCGAGCTTTACTCTGTATCTAACCTGTGCTGTACCTACCCTGGGAGTGTTTGGTGGGACAATGTAGAGGGAGCTTTACTCTGTATCTAACCTGTGCTGTACCTACCCTGGGAGTGTTTGATGGGACAGTGTATAGGGAGCTTTACTCTGTATCTAACCTGTGCTGTCCCTGCCCTGGCAGTGTTTGATGGGACAGTATTGAGGAAGCTTTACTCTGTATCTAACCCGTGCTGTACCTGCCCTGGGAGTTTTTGATGGGATAGTGTAGAGGGAGCTTGACTCTAAATCTAACCCTTGCTGTACCTGCCCCAGGAGTGTTTGATGTGACAATGTAGAGGGAGCTTTACTCTGTATCTAACCCGTTCTGTACCTGCCCTGGGTGTGTTTGATGGGATAGTGCAGAGGGAGCATTACTCTCCATCTAACCCATGCTGTACCTGCCCTGGGAGTGTTTGATGGGACAGTGTAGAGGGAGCTTTACTCTAAATCTAACCCATGCTGTACCTGCCGCAGGACTGTTTGATGGGATAGTGTAAAGGGAGCTTTACTCTGTATGTAACATGTGCTGTACCTGCACTGGGAGTCATTGATGAGACAGTGCAGAGGGAGCTTTACTCTGTATCTAACCCGTGCTGTACCTTCCCTGGGATTGTTGGATGGGATAGTATAGAGGGAGCTTTACTGTGTATCTAACCCGTGCTGTACCTGCCCTGTGAGTGTTTGATGGGACAGTATAGAGCGAGCTTTACTCTGTATCTTACCCGTGCTGTACCTTCCCTGGGAGTGTTTGATGGGACAGTTTCGAGAGTGCTTTACTCTGTATCTAACCCGTGCTGTACCTGCCCTGGGATTGTTCGATGGGATAGTTTAAAGGGAGCTTTACTCTGTATGTAACATGTGCTGTAGCTGCCCTAGGAGTGTTTGATGGGACTGTATAGAGCGAGCTTTACTCTGTATCTAACCCGTGCTGTACCTTCCCTGGGAGTGTTTGATGGGATCGTGTAAAGGGAGCTTTACTCTGTATGTAACCCGCGCTGTACCTGCCCTGTGAGTGTTTGATTGTATAGTGTAGAGGGAGCTCTACTCTGTTTCTAACCCCGTACTGTAGCTACCCTGGGAGTGTTTGATGGGACAGTGTAGAACGAGCTTTACTCTGTATCTAACCTGTGCTGTACCTGCCCTGGGAGTGTTTGATGGGACAGTGTAGAACGAGCTTTACTCTGTATCTAACCCGTGCTGTACCTGCCCTGGGAGAGTTTGATGGGACAGTGCAGAGGGAGCTTTACTCTGTATCTAACTCGTGCTGTACCTGCCCTGGGAGTGTTTGATGGGACAGTGCAGAGGGAGCTTTACTCTGTATCTAACCCGTGCTGTACCTGTCCTGGGAGTGTTTTATGGGACAGTGTAGTGGGAGCTTTACTGCGTATCTAACCCGTGCTGTACCTACCCTGGAAGTGTTTGATGGGACAGTGTAGAGGGAGCTTTACTCTGTATCTAACCCGTGCTGTACCTGTCCTGGGACTGTGGAGAGGGAGGTCAGGTCCAGGGACAGTTTCATTTTTACCATCACTTGCACCAAGCATCACCCACTGGAGGTTTATATCAGGAGCTTCTGTGTGATGGTGAGGTAATCACTGGACAATAAAGTGCAGAGACTGGTGGGTGGCTGCTCATTAACCTCGGTGTGATTTAATCCCCTTTCCCACTGAATACTGCGACAGACAGGATCACCTTGGGAACGGAATGGTCAGTGTGACATCACTTTCTAAACAAGAGCCCACAAGACAATGGGTTCTCAATAAATGTTAAAGGGATTCAAAGGCAAATGCTATGTTGGCCTTCATAGCGAGAGGATTCGAGTACAGGAGCAAGGATGTCTTGCTGCAGTTGTACAGGGCCTTGGTGAGACCACACCTTGAGTATTGTGTGCAGTTTTGGTCGCCTTATCTGAGGAAGGATGTTCTTGCCATGGAGGGAGTGCAGTGAAAATTCACCAGACTGATACCTGGGATGGCAGGAATGAAGTATGAGGAGAGATTGGGTCGATTGGGCTTGTATTCGCTGGAGTTTAGAAGAATGAGAGGGGATCTCATTGAAACTTATAAAATTCTAACAGGACTAGACAGACTAGATGCAGGAAGGATGTTCCCGATGGCGGGGGAGTCCAGAACCAGGGCTCACAGTCTAAGGATAAGGGGTAAGCCATTTAGGACAGAAATGAGGAGGAATTTCTTCACCCAGAGAATGGTGAACCTGTGGAATTCTCTACCACAGAAGGCAGTTGAGGCCAATTCATTAAATATATTCAAAAAGGAGTTCGATATAGTTCTTAAGGCTAAAGGGATCAAGGGATATGGGGAGAAAGCAGGGACTGGGTACTGAATTTGGATGATCCGCCATGATCTCATTAAATGGTGGAGCAGGCTCGAGGGGCCGAATGGCCTACTCCTGCTCCTATCTTCTATGTTTCTATGTTTTTTAAGCCAAACATCAGGTCAAGATCATCAAAACATAGAAACACAGTGATTTGAGGTAAAAACCCTCAGTTTTGGACATTTTTAAAGATCACAAGAAGAAAACCCTGAGGAAAATGAATTTTCGAATAATACTGTTGGGAAAGACACCTTTCACAGACACACAGGCTGCAGAGGGGCGTGGCCAGGCAGTGTATTAAGCTGTCTGGCAGTGTGTTTACACTGCCTTCCTATCAAGGAGGAAAAGACAAAACCAAAAGCCTCACAACACATCAAAATATGAATAATCCAAGAACTTTTTTTAAATCAATAAAACATGAAGCAACCCGATTCACTTCATCAGGAACCAATCAACCAGGTATCCACAGGACAGATTTAAAAGCCCGCCAATAGACCTTGGACAATAGGGATGAGATTTGACGCGTAGATAAGGCTTTGCCGATATCGGCGAAAGATCAGGACATGTTTAGCTCTGAGTTAAAGCCATTGGAACTGGCAAGCCCGCCAAAACTGGACAATGGACTCAATAGGGCTCATTTGAAACCTAAAGGAAACCGTTTTAGTAAGGGGTTTAGGGCACGAAAAAGACAATATAATTGGAGCCTGTCCCAAGACTCTCTCTCTTTTGGACTCGCTGACAATGCTGGCACAGCTCTCTCTCTCTCTCTCTCTCTCTCTCTCTCAGCTCTGCTCCAGCAAAAGACACCACAAGCCTCGACGAGGAGGAAAGGAACGCCGACAACTCCACAAACAGACGCAAGAAGAAACCAGAGCGACTGCCTCAGTGACCATCGGACCCACACCCCATTGAACCAGCCCCACACCGCACTGATGCAGCCCCACACTCCACTGAAACAGACCTACACTCCTCTGACACTGCCCCACACCCCACTGACCCAGCCCCAGAACCCACTGACCCAGCCCTACACCCCACTTACCCAGCCCCAGAACCCACTGACCCAGCCCTACACCCCACTGAACCAGCCCTACACTGCACTGACCCAGCCACAATCCACATTGACCCAGCCCCATACCCCAATGAACCACGCCCACACCCCAATAACACAATCACACTCCCCACTGACACAGCCCCACACACCACTGAGATAGAAGCATAGAAGATAGGAGCAGGAGTAGGCCATTCGGCCCCTCTAGCCTGCTCCGCCAGTCAATGCGATCATGGCTGATCATACAAATTCAGAACCCAGTCCCTGCTTTCTCCGAATATCCCGGTGGGCATTAGGACCCTGCGGCCGCCCATCCGGCGGTGCTGTGAGGTCACGGTTCCAGGCTCTGTCTCACCCAATCAGTGGGTCCCGCCAAAGCTCAATAGAAAATACTGCAGCAAAAACAATCCTGAACATTCACAAACTGGGAGCAATCGGCACAGCACAACACAAGTGTGAATTAGTAAACTTTAACACACAGAGTCTGTCACTAATTAGTACAAAGTGCAGGGCACTATTGCTCACCTTCAGTCCTGTCCCTCAATCCCAGCTCATCTCTGGGGGATTGTTACAAGGTTCACCCCGTCCTTTCAACACAGATATTATCCACATAATCCCACATCAATTAGACATTGCACACAGCTTCTGACAGTTATTAACAAGACTAGACCGATGCTTCAAACCAAAAAATGATTGCATCCTCCCACCCACTCAAATATAATGTCTTTATTTATATTAATTAATTTCTGTCTGTCTGTCTTTGTGTGTGTGGGAGTGAGTGCACTAATAACTCAGACATAGTCTAGTAAACAGAGACCGGGCCGAGTGTAATATAAACAGAGACAGGGTCTAGTGTAATATAAACAGAGACAGCGCCTAGTGTAATATAAACAGAGACAGGGTCTAGTGTGATATCAACAGAGACAGGGTCTAGTGTAATATAAACCGAGACAGGGTCTCGTGCCAGGATATCGGGTCAGGCCCACCATGTAAAATGAGTTTGACTCCCCTGCGGTTGTTCTCCTTCGAGCAGAGAAGCCCAAGAGGGGATTTGAGAGAGGTGTTTAAAATCACGAAGGGTTTAGATAGAGTAAATAAAGAGAAACTGTTTCCAGTGACTGAAGGGTCGATAACCAGAGGGCACTGATTGAAGGTGATTGGCAAAAGAACCAGAGGTGACACGAGGGAAAAACCTTTTTACACAACGAGTGGTTAGGATCTGGAATGCACTGCCTGATAGGCTGGTGGATACCGATTCAATAGTAGCCTTCAAAAGGGAATTGGAGAAATACTTGAAGGAGAAAACATTGCAGGGGTTTGGGGAATGAGCAGGGGAGTGGGACTAACTGGATTGCTCTTCGAAAGAGCCGGCACAGACTCGATGGGCAGAATAGCCTCCTTCTGTGTGGTACTATTCGATGATTGTATGACGATCTCTTTCTATTTTAATATTTATGATGTTATTGTCGACAGCACATCCCACAGCTGGAATCTGAGCATCACCCACAGGAGTGTAGACTGATGTGAAACCATCTTTAACGGTCTACTGACTCCTGACGTAGCTGGAAAAGCTTCTGCTGTTATTCCCACAATTGGGCACCATCAGCTTTTCCAAAGATCTCTGAGCTTCTCTAATGGCTGCTTTCCTCTCCCTCCATTGTGGGTGACATTTCTCCCTATTCTCCTGTAAACTGAATCCATCTTGATCTGAACTGGGTTCAATGTGAGACAGTTAGGGGAGTCAGACATCATTCACCCCTAGACCTACACTGACAGGTTAAACCCCAGACAGTTCCTTAGTAAGGATTCCTCTGGTTCCTCACCATATATGTGTCAGGATACTGAAACCCAGCTTTCTCACAGTCCACTCCTGGAGGCCCCACTCCCTGAGCCTACAACCTTCAGCAGGGTCAGTGCTGGAGTTCCACAGCGGGAGTGATCCCAGAGTAACTGTCGGGATCGCACCCCGTGGATGTTCCGGGTCGTGTATTTTTAGTTATCCTGGTGTCTAACACGCACACATCAATAAAACAGGGAATTCCTGGAAACACGCTGCAGGTCCTTCTTTATCTGGAGATCAAATGTCTGTTGTATAATTGTACCAGCAGTTAACAGGCTCCTGTGAACTCCTCCCTCTGCTATTTTAATGCAGACTTTAACCAATTTATTTTAAACGGGTTTATTTTAAATGAGCCAACACCTGCCTTAAAATGGTGGACTCAGGACTGTCACACACATATTAAATCTTCGTGGAATAATTCCCCGTCATTTTCAGACTGGAAACTTAACCCTGCCGTTTCACTTTCAGTCAGGAACAGATCGCAGTTTGACACCAATCTCTGATTTGACAGCATGTTTCCAGCATTCACCGTTGTTCTTCCTGACTCTAAACACAGTTGTAAAGGAGCCTTCTGTTCCGTGCCCAGGAGCTCTGACCCATGCGAGAGAGCGGCTGGGACACATTCCTTACAGGCCTCAAGATTAACCTGCACGGGGACATTGCTGTCAGTGAAGAGAGACGAGAAAGACCAAAGTGCCGTTTGCCCCTCTCAGTGTGGCCCTGAAGGACTGTGTCCAGGCTGAAGTTCTGTTCCCGCCGTACGATCCTCCCCCAGATTGTCCTTTCTGAGCTCCAGCCAGGTGATGCTAAACACTCTGTTGTGGATTTTTGTCATTCCCACCTATGTGTTTAAAGCAAAGCTGATTTATTTGACATATATCCAGAATATTAAACTCCAGCCCAGTAACAGGGGTAATTAACATCAGCAGAAACAAACCCCAACTGTCAGTGTGAACACGATTCAGTCCGGGATGTAATTAACAGCAGCAATAACTGCAGAATCCAACCTCTGCAGTCACTTGTGAACTCGCTGGTGTGTCAGCAGGTTGGATGAATGAGTGAATCCCTTCCCACACTCAGAGCAGGTGAACGGCCTCTCCCCAGTGTGAACTCGCAGGTGTGTCAGCAGATCCGTTTTTCTTTTAAATCTCTTCACAGTCAGAACATTTAAAAGGTCTCTCATCAGTATGAACAAGTTGGTGTCTCAGCAGGTGGGATGACCGAGTGAATCCCTTCCCACACTGAGAGCAGGTGAACGGCCTCTCCCCAGTGTGAGTGCGCTGGTGTACAGTGAGGTCAGATGATTGGCTGAACCCAGTCCCGCAGTGAGAGCACCTGAACCGTCTCTCGTCAGTGTGAACATGTTGATGGCGTGTCAGTTCCCCGGAACTTTTATAGCACTTCCCACAGTTCAAGCATTTAAAAGGTCTCTTGTTAGTGTGAACTCGCTGGTGTCTCAGCAGGGCGGATGAATTAGTGAATTCCTTCCCACACTCAGTGCAGGTGAATGGCCTCTCCTCGGTGTGACTGCGCTTGTGACTCGACAGGCTAGAGAATCGGCTGAAGCCTCGTCCACACACAGAACACGTGTACGGTTTCTCCCCGCTCTGAACGGTGCTTTCTGCTTCCATGCTCAAAGGTCCTGATGAATCGAGTGACTCTGTCAGATCTTGAAGTGATGTTTGGTTTGAGTTTCCCGTCTGCAAATCCTCCCCTTCTAACAGCCTGTAAAATGAATTTAAAACAGGAAAAAGGGAGGGTGAGAGAGAACCCACAAAAACACAAAGGCAGGTTGTGAAATTGAGCTGAATGAATCTGGGAATTTGTGGGGCCGGCACTAGAAAAAAGTGACCATGAAAGCTGCCAGATTGTCGTAAAAACCCAACTGGTTCACTAATGTCCTTCAGGGAAGGGAACCCGCCACCCGGTCTGGGCCTACACAAGACTCTGGCCTCTATGGGAGGAGAGAGAGCGAGGTGGGAGGGGGAGGGGTGAAGGAGTGACTTTATACATCTGCAACTCGACTAAAACTTTGACAGCACTACCCAAACACGTGACCTCCACCACCTAGAAGGACAAGGGCAGCAGGTGCATGGGAACACCATCACCTCCCAGTTCCCCTCCAAGTCACACACTATCCTGACTTGGGCATATATCGCCGTTCCTACTCGGTGTTGCCCCGGGCCCAGCGGCTCAGACTCGGGGCCTGAGAACCGCACTCCGTGTTGCTGAGGGTTCCAACCCTGGGACTGTACATGGGGATTCCAACCCTGGGACTGTACATGGGGATTCCAACCCTGGGACTGTACATGGGGATTCCAACCCTGGGACTGTACATGGGGATTCTAACCCTGGGGCTGTACATGGGGATTCTAACCCTGGGACTGTACATGGGGATTCCAGCCCTGGGACTGTACATGGGGATTCCAGCCGGTGGGACTGTACATGGGGATTCCAACTCTGGGACTGTACCTGGGGATTCTTACCCTGGGACTGTACATGGGGATTCTAACCCTGGGACTGTACATGGGGATTCTAACCCTGGGACTGTACATGGGGATTCCAGCCCTGGGACTGTACAAGGGGAGCCCAGCTCTGGGGCTCTTCTGTTACAATTGTGTGGGATGTTAACCGTATGCTCTGCTTTTACCAGCGCCTTCAGGAGAGATGGTGAGAAATTCGAAGTGTGGAGAGTCTGAATCAAATAACTGAGTTAATCTTTTACTCTCCCGGGCACTAAGACCCGGTTGGGAACAGACACTGAAGCCCCGCCCACTCTTTGTTCCTGACCAAGATGACCGCGCATGCGCTTTTCTACTCACTGAATCAAGATGGCGGCCGTTATCCTGGGCCTTTGACCGGGAGAAGCCCCGAAGCTCCAAACGCGGGACCTTCAGGTTATTATTCGGGGTTTGCGGCCTACACCAGTTGTTTATGAAGCCTCCCCGCCCACCCGCCGGTCCATTACTCCGCTCCGTCCGGCCGCTTCTCACGGATTAATCAGGAGCTGATCCACAAGCAAAGTCCTCTGAAATGACATGCACCGCGCATGCCCAAACGAGGCGAATCTGGCGCCTGCGCACTGGGCTCCTATAGTCCGGGTGCGGCACATTCTCCCCCGTGTGGAATGCTGGGTAAAAGCCCCGCCATTGAAAGGCCACATTTGTGAATAGAACAGAATTTACTGAGACTACATTGAGCACTGAATCATATTCATTCCAGCAATTAGAATGTGTTTCTGCTGATCTTAATAACCCCTATACCTGTCCTGGAGATTGATATTCTGTATAAATATTGAATAAATCAGCTTTGTATAAACACAGTGGGTCGAATATTTGATTTCTCCATGAGAAGAGGAGAGTAATTGATGTTCTGTTACCGAATGTTCCATTTTTTGGGCCCTTTTCTTACTCTAACTTATATCACTTCTCACCTAGTTTTCCTTCTACCACATCAAACCCCAGGCTTGTTCCATTTGAATACATGGCTTGTGGGTGTCATAGACTGAACTGGAGTGTCTCACTTTACACTCATCTGAAGTTCCTTTGAACCACCCTTTTATAGAACTATCTTGCATAAGATTTGAAATCTGTTACTTGCTGTATCATTTAACCCTTTTTGGATCCGATTTGGTAAAAACACCTCCACATATATTGCATGTGATCGCCTTGAAATGTTCTGATCTTTGTAATTGTCATTGCTGATTTTGATGCGCTCTTTGATTTAAGCTCTTGTTATCAACATACCTTGCACTATTTCTTTAATTGAGATAATTGTTTCTAATACTTCCTTAATCACGTCTTTAGCTCCTCCATTGATGCCTGTCAATAATCCTTGGTTAGGGTTTAGGGGTTGGCGTTAGGGGTTCGGGTTAGGATGTTTGGCTTATGATCAGGTGTTTCGGGATAGAAACCACTATTGACAACGCCAGTGTCACTAGACATGTACTCTTTCTTTTCATGGTGTTTTAACCTCATGCAGATGAGTCAGAAAACAGCCTCATGAATTGTTCATTCAAGGAACCTTCTTTCTGGCCCGAGCCTGATTTCCTCTCTTCTTTCACATCTCTACATTTGCCACAGAAAAAGACATCAGGGTCATTACACTTTGGACAGGAAAAGGCGGATCCAGGTGTTGTGCTGGTTACATCCAATCATCGGCCTGCCTGAAAGGGCTTCTGATAATAACCTTTCACCAGGCCCCACCAGTAACCATCTGATTCCACCATCATATCTTCATCCATTACCCGCCTTTCACCCTCACTGGAGCTGGTTTCACCACCATGACCATTCCCCATTCTGAGGCTCTCTGATTCACATTGATAGACTCAGTGTAAATGATCCCTGGATTCGGTATCGCAGAGTAAGTGGTCCCTGGATTTGGTGTCTCAATGTAAATGGTCCCGACACAGAGCAGGTTCCTACATGTTGCAACCCATCTGGCGGGGCCCACTGGGTCAGGATATAAAGAGACCGCGCGCTGTTCCTCCTCCCACTGCCTGGGGGAATGGGCGAGATATTTAAAGGGACAGGGACTCCCCTTTCTCTGTCTATTTATAGTTGAAGGGACAGACCCGTTTATCTTTGGAGTGTCGGCGGACTTCACTAACAGAGCTCCCATTAACAGTCGCTCCCTTCTTTACTGTGCAGTGATTGGAAAGCTGTTTATTTCAGTAACTTACATTACATAGGATTACAAGATTTTACGATATAGGGTCAGGATATAAAGAGACCGCGCGCTGTTCCTCCTTCCACTGCCTGGGGGAATGGGGCAGATATTTAAAGGGACAGGGACTCCCCGTTCTCTGCCTATTTATAGTTAAAGGGAGACAGACCAGTTTAACTTGGCATGTCGGAGGACTCGACTAACAGAGCTCCTATTAATGGGTTTGGATTAGGGGTTAGGGATAGAAACAACTATTGACAACACCAGTTTCACTAGACGCAGCCTTTTTCATTTGGTGTCACTGTGTAAGTGGTCCCTGGATTTGGTCTCTCAGTGTAAGTGGTCCCTGGATTTGGTGTCTCAGTGTAAGTGGTCCCTGGATTTGATGTCTCAGTGTAAGTAGTCTGCACATAAAGCAGTTTCCTGAGGCCTCCCCCCACACCCACCACACAGAGCGGGTCCCCGCGGGTGGCCAACAGGGTCAGGATATAAAGGGACCGCGCACTGTTCCTCCTCCCACTGCCTGGGGGAATGGGCCAGATATTTAAAGGGACAGGGACTCCCCTTTCTCTGCATATTTATATTTAAAGGGACAGACCCGTTTATCTTGGAGTGTCGGCGGACTTCACCAACAGAGCTCCCATGAACAGTCGCTCCCTTCTGCACTGTGCAGTGATTGTAAACCTGTCTGTTTCAGTGACTTGAGCCTTTCTAAAATGTCTCTGTTTTTGACGATCCATTTGACTTGCTTGGTTAATATTGAGACTTCAGAATTTTGCAATGTTGGAGTGACATTTCTTTCAAAATATTCTGTTCTAACCCTCCGTCCCCCCCCCGCCACCCCCGCTTTAGAACACTCTGCAATACTGACCAGGATGGTCCCACGTTCAATCCTTGATCGGACCACTCACCATTTCTCCTCCATTTACAGACGCTCCCTGACCAGTCACCATTTCTCCTCCATTTACAGACGCTCCCTGACCACTCACCTTTTCTCCTCCATTTAGAGACGCTCCCTGACCAGTGTCCATTTCTCCTCCATTTACAGACGCTCCCTGACCACTCACCTTTTCTCCTCCATTTACAGACGCTCCCTGACCAGTCTCTAATTTCTCCTCCATTTACAGACGCTCCTTGACCAGTCTTCATTTCTCCTCCATTTACAGACGCTCCCTGACCAGTCTCCATTTCTCCTCCATTTACAGACGCTCCCTGACCAGTCTCCATTTACAGACGCTCCCTGACTCACTTCCTCCCTGTCCCGGAGTTTACCGCGGGGCCGCTTTGTGGACTTTCTGTTGTTTGCTCCACACCACAGATGGAACCCTGTGGGGTGGAGCAAACATTGCAACATTTGGCAGTGAAATGGATTCACTCAGGACAGACAGCAGGGATTATTTCAGGAAATAACACAGTGTAGTGAGAAAGGAAATGCAGAGGATGTTGTGGAGATGGATTGTCTAAAGGTGTTTGATAAGGTGCCGGACAGGAGGCTTGTTGATCAAATGAAGGCTGACGGTATTAAAGGGAGTGGGGCAGCGTGGATAGGAAGTTGGGTAAAGGGCAGAAAACAGAGAGTAGTGGTTAATGGATGTTCTTCAGACTGGAGGGATGTACACAGTGGTGTCCCCCAGGGTCAGTGTTGGGACCACTGCTCTTCTCAATATAGAGAAATGATCTGGGCTTGGGTATAAGAACATAAGAACATAAGAAATAGGAGCAGGAGTAGGCCAATCGGCCCTTCGAGCCTGCTCCGTCATTCAATAAGATCATGGCTGATCTGATCCTCACCTCAAATCTAAAGAACACAAGAAGTAGGAGCAGGACCCGGCCACTCAGCCCTTGGGCCCGCTACGCCACCCACAGGGCCTCGACCGATCCGAACTCAGCCTCATGACCAATTTCCTGCCCGCTCCCCGTAACCCCTAATTCCCTTTACTTCTAGGAAACTGTCTATTTCTGTTTTAAATTTATTTAATGATGTAGCTTCCACAGCTTCCTGGGGCAGCAAATTCCACAGACCTACTACCCTCTGAGTGAAGAAGTTTCTCCTCATCTCAGTTTTGAAAGAGCAGCCCCTTATTCTAAGATTATGCCCCCTAGTTCTAGTTTCACCCATCCTTGGGAACATCCTTACCGCATCCACACGATCAAGCCCCTTCACAATCTTATATGTTTCAATAAGATCGCCTCTCATTCTTCTGAACTCCAATGAGTAGAGTCCCAATCTACTCAACCTCTCCTCGTATGTCCACCCCCTCATCCCGGGGATTAACCGAGTGAACCTTCTTTGTACTGCCTCGAGAGCAAGTATGTCTTTTCTTAAGTATGGACACCAAAACTGTATGCAGTATTCCAGGTGCGGTCTCACCAATACCTTATATAACTGCAGCAATGTGGGGCACAAGATCAAAATCTCCAGATGAGACCAAAATAGGGACCCTGGCCAACTGTGAAGAGGACTGTAAGTGACTTCAGTGTGAATACACAGGTTAGTAAATGGGGCAGGGAGATGGCAGCTGAACTTTAATGCAAAGAATTATGAGGTGATGCATTTTGGGAGGAAGAAAAAAGTAGAAAATCTACATTAAATGGTAAAAGTTTAAAAGGAGTAGAGGAACAGAACAGTAAAGAGGTTTAAGATTCTAGCTGATGCCTTGTTTTATTCATTAGCAGGTTCGAGAGTCTAGTGTCTAGTGTCAGCAACTTTAATACCTTATTAGAAATATAAGATGAGCAGATTCTCTGTCCTCCACCGTACCTTACATTGATCCATCAATCAGAGTAAACTTGCAAGTCCCGCGTATCCACAGTAACTTACACTGTCCCATCAAACACTCCCAGGGCAGGTACAGCACAGTTTAGATAGAGAGTAAAGCTCCCTCTACACTATCCCATCAAACACTCCCAGGGCAGGTGACAGCACGGGTTAGATACAGAGTAAAGCTCCCTCTACACTGTCGCATCAAACACTCTCAGGGCAGGTACAGCACGGGTTAGATACAGAGTAAAGCTCCCTCTACACTGTCCCATCAAACACTCCCAGGGCAGGTACAGCACGGGTTAGATACAGAGTAAAGCTCCCTCTACACTGTCCCATCAAACACTTCCAGGGCAGGGACAGCACGGGTTAGATACAGAGTAAAGCTCCCTCTATACTGTCCCATCAAACATCCCCAGGGCAGGTACAGCACAGGTTAGATACAGAGTAAAGCTCCCTCGACATTATTCCATCTAACATTCCTAGGGCAGGTACAGCACGGGTTCGATACAGAGAAAAGCTCCCTCTGCATTGTCCCACTAAACGCTCCCAGGGGAGGTACAGCACGGGTTAGATACAGAGTAAAGCTCCCTCTACTCTATCCCATCAGACACTCTGAGACAGGTACAGAACGGGGTTAGATACAGAGTAAAGCTCCCTCCACACTGTCCCATCAAACAGTCCAAGGGCAGGTGCAGCAGGGGTGAGATACAGAGTAAAGCTCCCTTTACACTATCCCATCAAAGACTCGCAGGGTAGGTACAGCACAGGTGAGATACAGAGTAAAGCTCCCTTCAGACTAACCCATCAAACACTCCCAGGGCAGGTACCGCACGGGTTAGATACAGCGCAAAGCTCCCTGTACACTGTCCCATCAAACAGTCCCAGGGAAGGTGCAGCACGGGTTACATACAGAGTAAAGCTCCCTTTATACTATCCCAGCAAACACTCCAAGGGCAGGTACAGCACGAGTTAGGTACATAGTAAAACTCGCTCTATACTGTCCCATCAAACACTCCCCGGGCAGGTACAGCACAGATTAGATACAGAGTAAAGCTCCCACTACACGGTCCCATCAAACACTCACAGGGCAGGTACAGCATGGGTTAGATACAGAGTAAAACTCCCTCTACACTGTCCCATCAAACACTCCCAGGGCAGGTACAGCACGGGTTAGATACAGAGTAAAGCTCCCTCTACACTGTCCCATCAAACACTCCCAGGGCAGGTACAGCACGGGTTAGATACAGAGTAAAGCTCCCTCTACACTGTCCCATCAAACACTCCCAGGGCAGGTACAGCACAGGGTTAGATACAGAGTAAAGCTCCCTCTACACTGTCCCATCAAACACTCCCAGGGCAGGTACAGCACGGGTTAGATACAGAGTAAAGCTCCCTCTACACTGTCCCATCAAACACTCCCAGGGTAGGTACAGCACGGGTTAGATACAGAGTAAAGCTCCTCTACACTGTCCCATCAAACACTCCCAGGGCAGGTACAGCACGGGATAGATACAGAGTAAAGCTCCCTCTACACTGTCCCATCAAACACTCCCAGGGCAGGTACAGCACGGTTAGATACAGAGTAAAGCTCCCTCTACACTGTCCCATCAAACACTCCAGGGCAGGTACAGCACGGGTTAGATACAGAGTAAAGCTCCCTCTACACTGTCCCATCAAACACTCCCAGGGCAGGTACAGCACGGGTTAGATACAGAGTAAAGCTCCCTCTACACTGTCCCATCAAACACTCCCAGGGCAGGTACAGCACGGGTTAGATACAGAGTAAAGCTCCCTCTACACTGTCCCATCAAACAGTCCCAGGGCAGGTACAGCACAGGGTTAGATACAGAGTAAAGCTCCCTCTACACTATCCCATCAAACACTCCCAGGGCAGGTACAGCACGGGTTAGATACAGAGTAAAGCTCCCTCTACACTGTCCCATCAAACACTCCCAGGGCAGGTACAGCACGGGTTAGATACAGAGTAAAGCTCCTCTACACTGTCCCATCAAACACTCCAGGGCAGGTACAGCACGGGTTAGATACAGAGTAAAGCTCCCTCTACACTATCCCATCAAACACTCCAGGGCAGGTACCAGCACGGTTAGATACAGAGTAAAGCTCCCTCTACACTGTCCCATCAAACACTCCCAGGGCAGGTACAGCACGGGTTAGATACAGAGTAAAGCTCCCTTACACTGTCCCATCAAACACTCCCAGGGCAGGTACAGCACGGGTTAGATACAGAGTAAAGCTCCCTCTACACTGTCCCATCAAACACTCCCAGGGCAGGTACAGCACGGGTTAGATACAGAGTAAAGCTCCCTCTACACTGTCCCATCAAACACTCCCAGGGCAGGTACAGCACGGGTTAGATACAGAGTAAAACTCCCTCTACACTGTCCCATCAAACACTCCCAGGGCAGGTACAGCACGGGTTAGATACAGAGTAAAGCTCCCTCTACACTGTCCCATCAAACACTCCCAGGGCAGGTACAGCACGGGTTAGATACAGAGTAAAGCTCCCTCTACACTGTCCCATCAAACACTCCCAGGGCAGGTACAGCACGGGTTAGATACAGAGTAAAGCTCCCTCTACACTGTCCCATCAAACAGTCCCAGGGCAGGTACAGCACGGGTTAGATACAGAGTAAAGCTCCCTCTACACTGTCCCATCAAACACTCCCAGGGCAGGTACAGCACGGGTTAGATACAGAGTAAAGCTCCCTCTGCACTGTCCCATCAAACACTCCCAGGGCAGGTACAGCACGGGTTAGATACAGAGTAAAGCTCCCTCTACACTGTCCCATCAAACACTCCCAGGGCAGGTACAGCACGGGTTAGATACAGAGTAAAGCTCCCTCTACACTGTCCCATCAAACACTCCCAGGGCAGGTACAGCACGGGTTAGATACAGAGTAAAGCTCCCTCTACAATGTCCCATCAAACACTCCCAGGGCAGGTACAGCATGGGTTAGATACAGAGTGAAGCTCGCTCGAGATTGTCCCATCAAACACTCCCAGGGCAGGTACAGCACGGGTTAGATACTGAGTAAAGCTCCCTCGACACTGTCCGATCAAACACTCCCAGGGCAGGTACAGCAGGGGTTAGTTACAGAGTATAGCTCCCTCTACACTGTCCCATCAAACACTCCAAGGGCAGGTGCAGCACAAAGCTCCCTCTACACTGTCCCATCAAACACTCCCAGGGCAGGTGCAGCACAAAGCTCCCTCAACACTGTCCCATCAAACACTCCCAGGGCAGGTACAGCACGGTTTAGATACAGAGTAAAGCTCCCTCTACACTGTCCCATCAAACTCTCCTAGGGCAGGTGCAGCACGGGTTAGATACAGAGTAAAGCTCCCTCTACACTGTCCCATCAAACTCTCCCAGGGTAGGTACAGCACGGGTTAGATACAGAGTAAAGCTCCCTATACACTGTCCCACCAAACTCTCCTAGGGCAGGTACAGCACGGGTTAGATACAGAGTAAAGCTCCCTCTACACTGTCCCATCAAACTCTCCCAGGGTAGGTACAGTACGGTGTTAGAAACAGAGTAAAGCTCCCTCTACACTCTCCCATCAAACTCTCCCAGGGTAGGTACAGCACGGGTTAGATACAGAGAAAAGCTCCCTCTATACTGTCCCATCAAACACTCCCAGAGCAGGTACAGCACGAGTCAGATACAGAGTAAAACTCCATCGACACTATCCCATCAAACAGTCCCGGGGCAGGTACAGCACGGGTTAGATGCAGAGTAAAGCTCCCACTACACTGTCTCATCAAACACTCCCAGGGCAGGTACAGCACGGGTTAGATACAGAGTAAAGCTCGCTCTGTACTGTCCCATCAAACATTCCTAGGGCAGGTACGGCACGGGTTAGATACATGGTAAAACTCACTCTATGCTGTCCCATCAAACACTCACAGGGCAGGTACAGCGCGGGTTACATACAGATTAAAGCTCCCTCCACACTGTCCCATCAAACACTCCCAGGGCAGGTACAGCACAGGTTACAGACAGAGTAAAGGTCCATTTACATTATCCCATCAAACACTCCCAGGGTAGGTGCAGCACGGGTTAGATACAGAGTAAAGCTCCCTCTACACTATCCCATCAAACACTCACAGGGCATATACAGCACGGGTTAGATACAGATTAAAGCTCCCTCTACACTGTCCCATCAAACACTCCCAGGGCAGGTGCAGCACGGGTTAGATACAGAGTGAAGCTCCCTCTATACTGTCCCATCAAAGACTCCCAGGGCAGGCACAGCACGGGTTAGATACAGAGTAAAACTCCCTCTACGCTGTCCCATCAAACACTCCCAGGGTAGGTACAGCACGAGTTAGATACAGAGTAAAGCTCCCTGTGCACTGTCGCATCAAACACTCCCAGGGCAGGTACAGCATGGGTTAGATACAGAGTAAAGCTCCCTCTATACTGTCCCATCAAACACTCCCAGGGCAGGCACAGCACAGGTTACATACAGAGTAAATCTCTCTCTACATTATCCCATCTAACATTTCTAGGGCAGGTACAGCACGGGTTCGATACAGAGTAAAGCTCCCTCTACACTGTGCCATCAAACACTCCCAGGGCAGGTACAGCACGGGTTAGATACAGAGTAAAGCTCCCTCTACACTGTCCCATCAAACACTCCCAGGGCAGGTACAGCACGGGTTAGATAGAGTAAAGCTCCCTCTACACTGTCCCATCAAACACTCCCAGGGTAGGTACAGCACAGGTTAGATGCAGAGTAAAGCTCCCTCTACACTGTCCCATCAAACACTTCCAGGGCAGGGACAGCACAGGTTAGATACAGAGTAAAGCTCCCTCTATACTGTCCCATCAAACATCCCCAGGGTAGGTACAGTACGGGGTTAGAGACAGAGTAAAGCTCCCTATACACTGTCCCACCAAACTCTCCTAGGGCAGGTACAGCACGGGTTAGATACAGAGTAAAGCTCCCTCTACACTGTCCCATCAAACTCTCCCAGGGTAGGTACAGTACGGGGTTAGAAACAGAGTAAAGCTCCCTCTACACTCTCCCATCAAACTCTCCCAGGGTAGGTACAGCACGGGTTAGATACAGAGTAAAGCTCCCTCTATACTGTCCCATCAAACACTCCCAGAGCAGGTACAGCACGAGTCAGATACAGAGTAAAACTCCATCGACACTATCCCATCAAACAGTCCCGGGGCAGGTACAGCACGGGTTAGATGCAGAGTGAAGCTCCCACTACACTGTCTCATCAAACACTCCCAGGGCAGGTACAGCACGGGTTAGATACAGAGTAAAGCTCGCTCTGTACTGTCCCATCAAACATTCCTAGGGCAGGTACGGCACGGGTTAGATACATGGTAAAACTCACTCTATGCTGTCCCATCAAACACTCACAGGGCAGGTACAGCGCGGGTTACATACAGATTAAAGCTCCCTCCACACTGTCCCATCAAACACTCCCAGGGCAGGTACAGCACAGGTTACAGACAGAGTAAAGGTCCATTTACATTATCCCATCAAACACTCCCAGGGTAGGTGCAGCACGGGTTAGATACAGAGTAAAGCTCCCTCTACACTATCCCATCAAAAACTCCCAGGGCAGTACAGCACGGGTTAGATACAGATTAAAGCTCCCTCTACACTGTCCCATCAAACACTCCCAGGGCAGGTACAGCACAGGTTAGATGCAGAGTAAAGCTCCCTCTACACTGTCCCATCAAACACTCCAGGGCAGGGACAGCACAGGTTAGATACAGAGTAAAGCTCCCTCTATACTGTCCCATCAAACACTCCCAGGGTAGGTACAGTACGGGGTTAGAGACAGAGTAAAGCTCCCTCTACACTGTCCCATCAAACACTTCCAGGGCAGGTACAGCATGGGTTACATACAAAGTAAAGCTCCCTCTACACTGTCCCATCAAACAGTCCCAGGGCAGGTACAGCACGGGTTAGAAACAGAGTAAAGCTCCCTCTACACTGTCCCATCAAAAACTCCCAGGGCAGGTACAGCACGGGTTAGATACAAAGTAAAGCTCCCTCAGCACTGTCCCATCAAACACTCCCAGGGCAGGTACAGCACGGGTTAAATACAGAGTAAAGCTCCCTCTACACTGTCCCATCAAACCCTCCCAGGGCAGGTACAGCACGGGTTAGATACAGAGTAAAGCTCCCTCTACACTGTCCCATCAAACACTCCCAGGGCAGGTACAGCACGGGTTAGATACAGAGTAAAGCTCCCTCTACAATGTCCCATCAATCACTCCCAGGGTAGGTGCAGCATGGGTTAGATACAGAGTGAAGCTCGCTCGAGATTGTCCCATCAAACACTCCCAGGGCAGGTACAGCACGGGTTAGATACAGAGTAAAGCTCCCTCGACACTGTCCGATCAAACACTCCCAGGGCAGGTACAGCAGGGGTTAGTTACAGAGTAAAGCTCCCTCTACACTGTCCCATCAAACACTCCAAGGGCAGGTGCAGCACGATAAGCTCCCTCTACACTGTCCCATCAAACACTCCCAGGGCAGGTACAGCACGGTTTAGATACAGAGTAAAGCTCCCTCTACACTTTCCCATCAAACTCTCCTAGGGCAGGTACAGTACGGGGTTAGAAACAGAGTAAAGCTCCCTCTACACTGTCCCATCAAACTCTCCCAGTGTAGGTACAGCACGGGTTAGATACAGAGTAAAGCTCCCTCTATACTGTCCCATCAAACACTCCCAGAGCAGGTACAGCACGAGTCAGATACAGAGTAAAACTCCATCGACACTATCCCATCAAACAGTCCCGTGGCAGGTACAGCACGGGTTAGATGCAGAGTAAAGCTCCCACTACACTGTCTCATCAAACACTCCCAGGGCAGGTACAGCACGGGTTAGATACAGAGTAAAGCTCGCTCTGTACTGTCCCATCAAACATTCCTAGGGCAGGTACGGCACGGGTTAGATACATGGTAAAACTCACTCTATGCTGTCCCATCAAACACTCACAGGGCAGGTACAGCGCGGGTTACATACAGATTAAAGCTCCCTCCACACTGTCCCATCAAACACTCCCAGGGCAGGTACAGCACAGGTTACAGACAGAGTAAAGGTCCATTTACATTATCCCATCAAACACTCCCAGGGTAGGTGCAGCACGGGTTAGATACAGAGTAAAGCTCCCTCTACACTATCCCATCAAACACTCACAGGGCATATACAGCACGGGTTAGATACAGATTAAAGCTCCCTCTACACTGTCCCATCAAACACTCCCAGGGCAGGGACAGCACGGGTTAGATACAGAGTGAAGCTCCCTCTATACTGTCCCATCAAAGACTCCCAGGGCAGGCACAGCACGGGTTAGATACAGAGTAAAACTCCCTCTACGCTGTCCCATCAAACACTCCCAGGGTAGGTACAGCACGAGTTAGATACAGAGTAAATCTCCCTGTGCACTGTCGCATCAAACACTCCCAGGGCAGGTACAGCATGGGTTAGATACAGAGTAAAGCTCCCTCTATACTGTCCCATCAAACACTCCCAGGGCAGGCACAGCACAGGTTACATACAGAGTAAATCTCTCTCTACATTATCCCATCTAACATTTCTAGGGCAGGTACAGCACGGGTTCGATACAGAGTAAAGCTCCCTCTACACTGTCCCATCAAACACTCCCAGGGCAGGTACAGCACGGGTTAGATACAGAGTAAAGCTCCCTCTACACTGTCCCATCAAACACTCCCAGGGCAGGTACAGCACGGGTTAGATACAGAGTAAAGCTCCCTCTACACTGTCCCATCAAACACTCCCAGGGTAGGTACAGCACAGGTTAGATGCAGAGTAAAGCTCCCTCTACACTGTCCCATCAAACACTTCCAGGGCAGGGACAGCACAGGTTAGATACAGAGTAAAGCTCCCTCTATACTGTCCCATCAAACATCCCCAGGGTAGGTACAGTACGGGGTTAGAGACAGAGTAAAGCTCCCTATTCACTGTCCCACCAAACTCTCCTAGGGCAGGTACAGCACGGGTTAGATACAGAGTAAAGCTCCCTCTACACTGTCCCATCAAACTCTCCCAGGGTAGGTACAGTACGGGGTTAGAAACAGAGTAAAGCTCCCTCTACACTCTCCCATCAAACTCTCCCAGGGTAGGTACAGCACGGGTTAGATACAGAGTAAAGCTCCCTCTATACTGTCCCATCAAACACTCCCAGAGCAGGTACAGCACGAGTCAGATACAGAGTAAAACTCCATCGACACTATCCCATCAAACAGTCCCGGGACAGGTACAGCACGGGTTAGATGCAGAGTAAAGCTCCCACTACACTGTCTCATCAAACACTCCCAGGGCAGGTACAGCACGGGTTAGATACAGAGTAAAGCTCGCTCTGTACTGTCCCATCAAACATTCCTAGGGCAGGTACGGCACGGGTTAGATACATGGTAAAACTCGCTCTATGCTGTCCCATCAAACACTCACAGGGCAGGTACAGCGCGGGTTACATACAGATTAAAGCTCCCTCCACACTGTCCCATCAAACACTCCCAGGGCAGGTACAGCACAGGTTACAGACAGAGTAAAGGTCCATTTACATTATCCCATCAAACACTCCCAGGGTAGGTGCAGCACGGGTTAGATACAGAGTAAAGCTCCCTCTACACTATCCCATCAAACACTCACAGGGCATATACAGCACGGGTTAGATACAGATTAAAGCTCCCTCTACACTGTCCCATCAAACACTCCCAGGGCAGGTACAGCACGGGTTAGATACAGAGTGAAGCTCCCTCTATACTGTCCCATCAAAGACTCCCAGTGCAGGCACAGCACGGGTTAGATACAGAGTAAAACTCCCTCTACGCTGTCCCATCAAACACTCCCAGGGTAGGTACAGCACGAGTTAGATACAGAGTAAAGCTCCCTGTGCACTGTCGCCATCAAACACTCCCAGGGCAGGTACAGCATGGGTTAGATACAGAGTAAAGCTCCCTCTATACTGTCCCATCAAACACTCCCAGGGCAGGCACAGTACAGGTTACATACAGAGTAAATCTCTCTCTACATAATCCCATCTAACATTTCTAGGGCAGGTACAGCACGGGTTCGATACAGAGTAAAGCTCCCTCTACACTGTCCCATCAAACACTCCCAGGGCAGGTACAGCACGGGTTAGATACAGAGTAAAGCTCCCTCTACACTGTCCCATCAAACACTCGCAGGGCAGGTACAGCATGGGTTAGACACAGAGTAAAGCTCCCTCTACACTGTCCCATCAAACACTCCCAGGGTAGGTACAGCACAGGTTAGATGCAGAGTAAAGCTCCCTCTACACTGTCCCATCAAACACTTCCAGGGCAGGGACAGCACAGGTTAGATACAGAGTAAAGCTCCCTCTATACTGTCCCATCAAACATCCCCAGGGTAGGTACAGTACGGGGTTAGAGACAGACTAAAGCTCCCTCTACACTGTCCCATCAAACACTTCCAGGGCAGGTACAGCATGGGTTACATACAAAGTAAAGCTCCCTCTACACTGTCCCAGCAAACACTCCCAGGGCAGGCACAGCACAGGTTAGATACAGAGTAAAACTCCCTCGACATTATTCCATCTAACATTCCTAGGGCAGGTACAGCACGGGTTCGATACAGAGAAAAGCTCCCTCTGCATTGTCCCACTAAACGCTCCCAGGGGAGGTACAGCACGGGTTAGATACAGAATAAAGCTCGCTCTATACTGTCCCATCAAACACTCCGAGGGCAGGTACAGCACGGGTTAGATACAGAGTAAAGCTCCCTCTACTCTATCCCATCAGACACTCCCAGGGCAGGTGCAGCAGGGGTGAGATACAGAGTAAAGCTCCCTCTACACTGTCCATCAAACACTCCCAGGGTAGGTACAGCACGGGTTAAATACAGAGTAAAGCTCCCTTTACACTATCCCATCAAAGACTCGCAGGGTAGGTACAGCACAGGTGAGATACAGAGTAAAGCTCCCTTCAGACTATCCCATCAAACACTCCCAGGGCAGGTACCGCACGGGTTAGATACAGCGCAAAGCTCCCTGTACACGGTCCCATCAAACACTCACAGGGCAGGTACAGCACGGGTTAGATACAGAGTAAAGCTCCCTCTACACTGTCCCATCAAACACTCCCAGAGCAGGTACAGCACGAGTCAGATACAGAGTAAAACTCCATCGACACTATCCCATCAAACAGTCCCGGGACAGGTACAGCACGGGTTAGATGCAGAGTAAAGCTCCCACTACACTGTCTCATCAAACACTCCCAGGGCAGGTACAGCACGGGTTAGATACAGAGTAAAGCTCGCTCTGTACTGTCCCATCAAACATTCCTAGGGCAGGTACGGCACGGGTTAGATACATGGTAAAACTCGCTCTATGCTGTCCCATCAAACACTCACAGGGCAGGTACAGCGCGGGTTACATACAGATTAAAGCTCCCTCCACACTGTCCCATCAAACACTCCCAGGGCAGGTACAGCACAGGTTACAGACAGAGTAAAGGTCCATTTACATTATCCCATC
The DNA here is from genome assembly GCA_030390025.1 of Squalus acanthias. Classification (NCBI taxonomy): domain Eukaryota; kingdom Metazoa; phylum Chordata; class Chondrichthyes; order Squaliformes; family Squalidae; genus Squalus; species Squalus acanthias. The sequence continues at coordinate 54,547 of JASTWF010000100.1, forward strand.
AAACACTCCCAGGGCAGGTACAGCACGGGTTAAATACAGAGTAAAACTCGCTCTACACTGTCCCATCAAACACTCCCAGGGCAGGTACAGCACGGGTTAGATACAGAGTAAAGCTCCCTCTAAACTGTCCCATCAAACACTCCCAGGGCAGGTACAGCACAGGTTACAGACAGAGTAAAGCTCCATTTACATTATCCCATCAAACACTCCTAGGGCACGTACAGCATTGTTCATATACACAGTAAAGCTCCCTCTACACTGTCCCATCAAACACTCCCAGGGCAGGTACAGCACGGGTTAGATACAGAGTAAAACTCCCTCTACGCTGTCCCATCAAACACTCCCAGGGTAGGTACAGCACGAGTTAGATACAGAGAAAAGCTCCCTGTGCACTGTCGCATCAAACACTCCCAGGGCAGGTACAGCATGGGTTAGATACAGAGTAAAGCTCCCTCTATACTGTCCCATCAAACACTCCCAGGGCAGGCACAGCACAGGTTACATACAGAGTAAATCTCTCTCTGCATTATCCCATCTAACATTTTTAGGGCAGGTACAGCACGGGTTCGATACAGAGTAAAGCTCGCTCTACACTGTCCCATCAAACACTTCCAGGGCAGGTACAGCACGGGTTAAATAAAGAGTAAAGCTCCCTCTACATTATCCCATCTAACACTCCCAGGGCAGGTACAGCACGGGTTAGATACAGAGTAAAACTCGCTCTACACTGTCCCATCAAACACTCCCAGGGCAGGTACAGCACGGGTTAGATACAGAGTAAAGCTCCCTCTAAACTGTCCCATCAAACACTCCCAGGGCAGGTACAGCACAGGTTACAGACAGAGTAAAGCTCCATTTACACTATCCCATCAAACACTCCCAGGGCAGGTACAGCACCGGTTAGATACAGAGTAAAGCTTCCTCTATACTGTCCCATCAAACACTCCCAGGGCAGGTACAGCATGGGTTAGATACAGAGTAAAACTCCCTCTACACTGTCCCATCAAACACTGTATCTAATTTACTTCACCTGAGGAAGGAGCAAATCAACACTTCAGGGCAGGCACAGCACAGGTTACATACAGAGTAAATCTCTCTCTACATTATCCCATCTAACATTTCTAGGGCAGGTACAGCACGGGTTCGATACAGAGTAAAGCTCGCTCTACACTGTCCCATCAAACACTTCCAGGGCAGGTACAGCACGGGTTAAATAAAGAGTAAAGCTCCCTCTACATTATCCCATCTAACACTCCCAGGGCAGGTACAGCACGGGTTAGATACAGAGTAAAACTCGCTCTACACTGTCCCATCAAACACTCCCTGGGCAGGTACAGCACGGGTTAGATACAGAGTAAAGCTCCCTCTAAACTGTCCCATCAAACACTCCCAGGGCAGGTACAGCACGGGTTAGATACAGAGTAATGCTCCCTCTACACTGTCCCATCAAACACTCCTTGGACAGGTACAGCACGTGTTAGATACAGAGTAAAGCTCCCTCTACAGTATCCCATCAAATACTCCCAAGACAGGTACAGCACGAGTTAGATACATCCTAAAACTCCCTCTTTCCTGTCCCATCAAACACTCTCTGGGCAGGTACAGCACGGGTTAGATACAGAGTACAACTCCATCGACACTGTCCCATCAAACACTCCCAGGGCAGGTACAGCACGGGTTAGATACAGAGTAAAGCTCCCTCTACACTGTCCCATCAAACACTCCCAGGGCAGGTACAGCACGGGTTAGATAGAGTAAAGCTCCCTCTACACTGTCCCATCAAACAATCCCAGGGCAGGTACACGGACCTGTTACCGATATCTTCGCTTGATACAAATCTATTTAGTCTCCTCTTATCTTGGAGACATCAAATATCGACACACTGTTATTTGAAATAGCAAAATATTAAACTCCAGCCCAGTTAGAGGGGTTATTATCATCAGCAGAAACAAACTCCAACTGTCAGAATGAACATGGTTCAGTCCTGGATGAGATTAACAGCAGCAAAAACAGCAGAATCTAACCTCTGCTGTCACTTGTGAACTCGCTGGTGTCTCAGCAGGGTGGATGACCGAGTGAATTCCTTCCCACATACGGAACAGGTGAACTGCCTCTCTCCAGTGTGAACTCGCTGGTGTGTCAGCAGCTGGGATGGCTGAGTAAAACCGTTCCCACACAGGGAGCAGGTGAACGGCCTCTCCCCAGTGTGAACTCGCTGGTGTGTCAGAAGATCCCTTGTGCTTTTAAAGTTCTTCTCACACTCAGAACATTTAAAAGCTCTCTTATCAGTGTGAACGCGTTGGTGTGACGTGAGGCTGGAGGAGTTAGTGAATCCCTTCCCACACACAGAGCAGGTGAACGGCCTCTCCCCACTGTGAAGTCGCTGGTGTGTCAGCAGGTGGGATGACCGAGCGAATCTGTTCCCACACTCAGAGCACGTGAACAGTCTCTCCCCAGTGTGACTGCGTTTATGAGCTTCCAGCTGGGATGGGTAATTGAATCCCTGCCCACAGTCCCCACATTTCCACGGTTTCTCCATGGTGCGGGTGTCCTTGTGTCTCTTCGGGTTGGACGATCAGTTGAAGCCTCGTCACACACAGAACACGTGTACGGTTTCTCCCCGCTGTGAACGGTGCGCTGTGTTTTCAGACTGTGTAACTGGTTAAAGCTCTTTCCACAGTCAGTGCACTGGAACACTCTCACTCGGGTGTGTGTGTCTCGGTGCTTTTCCAGTCACACTGATGTTTGAAATCTTTTCCCACAGACAAAACAGACAAACATTTCTCCTTCCACATTCAAAGGCCAATGATATTCAGGTCCTGATGAATGGAGTGACTCTGTCAGATCTTAAAATGATGTTTGGATTGAGTTTCCTGTCTGTAAATCCTCCCCTTCTCACAGCCTGTAAAAGGAGTTTACAAAAGACATCACTAAGTAGAGGATAGAAATTCAGAACAGACAATTCTAGTTTCTATGGAACATTCTTTCCTCTCTTGTTCCCCCAAAGCTGTAAATCTCCGTCCAACACACTCTCCCTCCTCCCTGTGCTGAAATCCAAACCCATCGCACCATCTCCAACACACTGAAGGTGCTGACTCTGGCTGGGTTCAGTTCTACACTCACTGGTTCTGCTCCCTCTCCTCCCCTGAAGGTGCTGACTCTGGCTGGGGTCAGTTCTACACTCACTGGTTCCCCTCCCTCTCCTCCCCTGAAGGTGCTGACTCTGGCTGGGTTCAGTTCTACACTCACTGGTTCCCCTCCCTCTCCTCCCCTGAAGGTGCTGACTCTGGCTGGGTTCAGTTCTACACTCACTGGTTCCCCTCCCTCTCCTCCCTGAAGGTGCTGACTCTGGCTGGGTTCAGTTCCTCACTCACTGGTTCCCCTCCCTCTCTCCCTGAAGGTGCTGACTCTGGCTGGGTTCAGTTCACTCACTGGGACCCTGAAGCCACGTCCTGAAGTATCGCCCACTCGTGGGTCCTTTACAAAGATGGCCACGCATGCGCCCTACCATCGACGAAGCAACATGGCGACGCAAAAACCCTTGGAGCTCCTTTACAAAGATGGCCGCCGTTAACCCGGGCCTATTTTCTGGGAAAAAGCCTCCGAGCTGCAAACACGGAACCTGTAGTTTCTCATTCGAGGCTTTCGGCCTACGCCAGGTGCTTACGAAGCTCACCCGCCGGGTGCGTTTCCTCCCTGCGCCCCGCTGATTCGTAATCGGTTCAAAAACCGTGTCTCCCAAATCGGCCCGCTCCCTGCCCTCGCATGGCTCTGATCACAGTGACACTGCGCATGCTCCAGCTACGGGCGGGCTCTGCGCCTGCGCACTGTGCTCCTGCAGTGGAATATTTTTATTCAAATACAATAATACCTGTACAACTCATCAATTACATAGTAAATCCATTACATAGTAAATCCATTACATTCATCCATCACAGTAACAAATAAAGCCTTAAAGACATCCTTATAGTTAATATAAATGCAATGATTAATTTTACAAATAATCAATAATGTTTACAGTACAAATACCCTTAAACAATACCACACAACTTTTTAGATTTAAAATAATAAATCTCAAAGTTAACTCCACATAAAACAAAAACCATTTCAACACCAGTGTACAAACACATAGCACCATCATAATCCAATTAAATGCTACAGATAACACTTATTCCAATAAACCAAGAAAAAACCCGTTTTACGCCAGTCCTACTGGCATTGTTCGTTCGATCATTCGATCATTCATTCAATTGTTCGTTCGTTCATTCAAGCGTCTTCGTTCGTTCGATCGAGCGTAAGTTCCAATAATTATGTCTGAGTGCGTGCGTATCATTTGTCTAAGTGCGCGCCTGCGTGCGTTCGCTCGATTATCGTTCGTTTGATCGTTCACCATGCGATCATTCGTTTGCTTGAGTGTAAGTTCCAATGTGCATGCTTGCGTTCGCTCAAATCGTTCGTTCGACCACTACCCCATGAGGTCGTTCGTTTGATCGAGTGTATGTTCCAATATGTATGTCTGAATGCGTGCGTGCGTATCATTTGTCTAAGTGCGCGCCTGCGTGCGTTCGCTCGAATCGTTCGTTCTATCACTGCACAAGTGATCATTCGTTCGATCGAGTGTAAGTTCCAATATGCATGAATGCGTTCGTTCGAATCGTTCGTCCGCTCGAGCGTCCGTTCGTTCAATAAATTACCAATATTAATTTACTTTATCTTTTCAACCTCACCAACACTAGACAATAACCTCAAAGTAAGTTCCTACATAACCACCAATACATCACCATGTGCAAATTCCCACAGTCCTTATCAGAAAATCAATTAAGCTTCAAGTAAACTGCTTTCAAACAGAAAACCTGAAACCTTCCCAACAAAACAATTAAATACCAGTTCTACGCCAGTCCTATTGGCAATCCATTAACGAATATCATTTGATGTTGTCGAACCATGTAAAGTCATAGTCCTTGTCCACAGTCTTCAGCCCTTCCACGGAAAAAGCCATCCATCCACTTCCTGAAATCCCGTTAAAAAGACCGAACACTCAAATCTTCTTCTGCATGCTGTTATCGCTCACAGGACCCAACCATCAAAGAATACTCATCATTCCTTACTGATATTACTTTGCTTTGTCTTTTACTTTCCTTTTATTTTCCATCTTTCAACCATTCACATTTTCCATCTTGTAACTGCTCACGCACCCCATTACATAAGGAAACAATTTGTCTTTCCTTCACCAATATGGCGACGCATAAACCGGTCCCATGACCAAGAAAAAGCCTCATCGCTGCCGCCAGGCAGAGCAGATGCTGGGCCACTGGAACTCATTCAGGCCCGAAACCATTCTGCAACTTTCAGAACCAGTGCAGCATTGCTCACCAACCGCATCTCCCGACTCCACCTCTGCCGACCAGCCGCCCCGCCCTGGGCCCCCCGCCTGGGGTTCTCCGTGCAGGGCCTCCCGCCCAGGCCACTCTCCTCCGAGTCTTCCACCTTGGGCCTTCTGCACTGGGCCCTCTGCACCGGCATTCCCCGCGAGCAGCCGGGGTGTGGAGCTCACCCGTTCACACAGCACCAAACTGACCTGAGAATCTTGCAGCCTGGGCTTCGATGAACATTGTTCAGTGCTCAATGCATTCCTAATAAATCCTATTCCATTCACGAATAAGGCCTTTCAATGGCGGAGGGAATGCCAGTAGGACTGGCGTGAAACAGGTTTTTTTCTTGGTTTATTGGAATAAATGTTATCTGTAGCATTTAATTGGATTATGATGGTGCTATGTGTTTGTACACTGGTGTTGAATTGGTTTGTTTTATGTGGAGTTAACGTTGAGATTTATTATTTTAAATCTAAAAAGTTGTGTGGTATTGTTTAAGGGTATTTGTACTGTAAACATTATTGATTATTTGTAAAAGTAATCATTGCATTTATATTAACTATAAGGCTGTTTTTAAGGCTTTATTTTTTACTGTGATGGATGAATGTAATGGATTTACTATGTAATGGATTTACTATGTAATTGATGAGTTGTACAGGTATTATTTTATTATGAATAAAAAGATTTCAATGGCGGAGGCTTTACCCAGCATTCCCCGCGGTGGAGAATGTGCCGCACCCAGACTATAAAAGTCCAGTGCGCAGGCGTGAGACTCGCTTGGGATTGGAGCATGCGCAGTGTGTGTCATCGCATAAGACGGAGGCTGCAGACCACGTCCGCATCAACTGTAAGAAACAGTCCGACGCAGCGGGGTAATGAACCGGCAGGTGGTCGGGGAGGCTAAATAAATAACTGGTGTAGGCCGCAAACCCCGAATAATAACCTGAAGGTCCCGCGTTTACAGCTTCGGGGCTTATTCCGGTCACAGGCCCAGGATAACGGCCGCCATCTTGATTCATTGAGTAGCAAAGCGCATGCGCGGTCATATTGGTGTTGGAACAAAGAGTAGGCGGGGCTTCAGTGTCTGTTCCCAACCGGGTCCTGGTGCCCGGGAGAATCGACATGTACAGTCCCAGGTTCAGAATCCTCATGTACAGTCCCAGGGTTGGAATCCTCATGTTTACTGTAAAACCCAGGTCAAGGGCAATCCCAGCGTGCCCACTCTGAACCCGGTTTGCTGCTCCCTCTGTGCCCAGCACTGCCTGCTCCCCCGGCTCACGGAAGCAGAATTTCAGCCTCAGTGTTACAAGTTTCCTCGGTTACAGGCTGGAGAGAGGAATAATTCAATCTGACACCGAGCTGTGTGATTGGTTCAGTCTGTCACAGGAACAGGAGGGGCCCAGGATTAATCCTGTCTGTCTATCCTCCCCTCCTAATATCCTGTAAAAGCTGTTTACAAAAGTCATCACTGTAAGTAGGAACAGGAGAAGGCCATTCAGCCCATCGAGCCTGTTCCCTCATTCAATTAGATCCTGGCTGATCTGTGTCTGAGCTCCATCTACCCGCCTTGGTTCCGTAACCTTTAGTACCCTTGACTAACAAAAATCTTGCACACTCAGTTTTGAGATTTTCTATTGACCCCAGCGCAGCAGTTTTTGGGAAGAGAGTTCCAGATTTCCAGTACCCTTTGTGTGAAGAAGTCCTTCCTGACATCACCCCTGAACGGCCTGGCTCTGATTTTAAGGTTATGTCCCCCTTGCTGTGGACTCCCCCACCAGAGGAAATAGTTTCTCTCTGTTTACCCAATCAACTCCTTTAATCATCTTAAACACCTCAATTGGATCACCGCGTAATCTTCTATATTCAAGGGAATAGACGCCTAGTCCATGCAACCTGTCTTCATAATTTACAAAAGCCATCACTGTCGGTACAGGATAGAAATTCTGAACAGACAGTCCTAGTTTCTCTGGAACATTCTTTCCTCTCTTGCCCCTCCTAATCTGTAAATCCCCCATCCCACACACTCCCCCTCCTCCCCACATCCTCGCTGTTTGAAATCCAGATTCATCGCAGGCTCGGATTTTTCTCCCTTTCTCTCCTGAAGGTGCTGTGTGATGGTGGGGTTCGGTCCCAGTCACTGTTTGTCCTCCAGTACCTTGCCGAGTGGTAATTCTGAGCTGTGAGCCTATACTGAAGGTGCTGTGTGATGGTGGGGTTCGGTCCCAGTCACTGTTTGCCCTCCAGTACCTTGCCGAGTGGTAATTCTGAGCTGTGAGCCTGTACTGAAGGTGCTGTGTGATGGTGGGGTTCGGTCCCAGTCACTGTTTGCCCTCCAGTACCTTGCCGAGTGGTAATTCTGAGCTGTGAGCCTGTACTGAAGGTGCTGTGTGATGGTGGGGTTCGGTCCCAGTCACTGTTTATCCTCCAGTACCTTGCCGAGTGGTAATTCTGAGCTGTGAGCCTGTACTGAAGGTGCTGTGTGATGGTGGGGTTCGGCCCCAGTCACTGTTTGCCCTCCAGTACCTTGCCGAGTGGTAATTCTGAGCTTTGAGCTGATACTATGAGCTGCCAGCACTTCGACCATGGGGAGCAGCACAGCTGCCGTCCCTGGCTGATTCTGTCTGGCGAAGCTGAGGCCAATGGCAGCACACCAACAACAACTTGCATTTACATAGCACCTTTAATGTAGTAAAACGTTCCAAGGCCCTTCACAAGAGCGAAATCCGTCAAAAACTGACTCCGAGCCAAAGAAGGAGAGATTCGGACAGGTGACCAAAGACTTGGTCAAAGATCTTGGGGCCGAGGTAACTGAAGGCACGGCTGCCAATGGTGGAGCCTAGGGAGTGGGGGTTGTACAAGAGGCCCGAGTGGGAAGAATGCAGATTTCATAGAATCACAGAATGATACACAAGAGGTTATTTCACTAAATTAGGGCTCATGGGGTTGGGGTGAAATATTAGCATGGATTGAGGATTGGTTAACGGGCAGAAAACAGAGAGTAGGGATAAATGGGTCACTTTCGGGTTGGCAGGCTGTAACTAGTCGGGTACAGCAAGGATCAGTGCTTGGGCCTCAGCTATTTACAATCTGTATCCATGACTTCGATGAGGGGACTGAGTGAAATGTATCCAAGTTTGCTGATGATACAAAGCTCGGTGGGACAGTAAGCTGTGAGGAGGACACAAAGAGCCTGCAATGGGATATACACAGGATAAGTGAGTGGGCAAGAACGCGGCAGATGTGGAGAAATGTGAAGTTATCCACTTTGGTGGGAAAAATAGAAAAGCAGAATATTTTTTAAATGGTGAGAGACTCGGAAATGTTGGTGTTCAGAGGGACCTGCGTGTCCTTGTACACGAATCACAGAAAGTTAACATGCAGGTACAGCAAGCAAATGGTAAGTTAGCCTTTATTACAAATGCATTGGGGTATAAGAGTAAAGAATTCTTCCTGCAATTATACAGGGCCTTGGTGAGACCACACCTGGAGTACTGTGGACAGTTCTGGTACTCTCAGAATGCTGTTAGGTGAGGAGTTCCAGGATTTTCACCCAGCGACGATGTAGGAACGGCGATATATGCCCAAGTCAGGATAGTGTGTGACTTGGAGGGGAACTGGGAGGTGATGGTGTTCCCATGCACCTGCTGCCCTTGTCCTTCTAGGTGGTGGAGGTCGCGTGTTTGGGAGGTTCTGTCAAAGTTCTAGTCGAGTTGCAGATGTATAAAGTCACTCCTTCACTCCTCCCCCTCCCACCTCGCGCTCTCTCCTCCCATAGAGGCCAGAGTCTTGTGTAGGCCCAGACCGGGTGGCGGGTTCCCTTCCCTGAAGGACATTAGTGAACCAGTTGGGTTTTTACGACAATCCGGCAGCTTTCATGGTCACTTTTTTCTAGTGCCGGCCCCACAAATTCCCAGATTCATTCAGCTCAATTTCACAACCTGCCTTTGTGTTTTTGTGGGTTCTCCCTCACCCTCCCTTTTTCCTGTTTTAAATTCATTTTACAGGGTATTAGAAGGGGAGGATTTGCAGACGGGAAACTCAAACCAAACATCACTTCAGGATCTGACTGAGTCGCTCAATTCATCAGGACCTTCGAGCATGGAAGCAGAAAGCACCGTTCAGAGCGGGGCGAAACCGTACACGTGTTCTGTGTGTGAACGAGGCTTCAGCCAATCCTCTGGCCTGTCGAGACACAAGCGCAGTCACACCGGGGAGAAACCGTGTAAATGTGGGGACTGTGGGAAGCGATTCAACTACCCATTTGAGCTGGAAACACATCGACGAGTTCACACCGGGGAGAGGCCGTTCACCTGCTCCGAGTGTGGGAAGGGATTCACTCAGTCATCCAACCTGTTGACACACCAGCGAGTTCACACTGACGAGAGACCTTTTAAATGCCCGGACTGCGGGAAATGCTTTAAATATTCCGGGGAACTGATGTGTCATCAACGTGTTCACACTGATGAGAGACCTTTTAAATGTTCTGACTGTGAGAAGAGATTTAAAAGCAAAAAGGATCTGCTGAGACACCAGCGAGTTCACACTGGGGAGAGGCCGTTCACCTGCTCCGAGTGTGGGAAGGGATTCACTCAGTCACCCAACTTGCTGAGACACCAGCGAGTTCACACTGGGGAGAGGCCGTTCACCTGCTCCGAGTGTGGGAAGGGATTCACTCGGTCATCCCACCTGCTGAGACACCAGCGAGTTCACAAGTGACTGCAGGTGTTGGATTCTGCTGTTATTGCTGCTGTTAATTACATCATGAACTGAATCGTGTTCACACTGACAGCTGGGGGTTTGTTTCTGCTGATAATAACCCCTGTAACTGGGCTGGAGTTTAAATTTCTGGATATATGTCAAATAAATCAGCTTAGCTTTAAACACATTGTTGTGGATTTTTGTCGTTTCCACCTGAGTGTTTAGCATCACCTGGCTGGAGTTCAGAAAGGACAATCTGGGGGGAGGATCGTACGGCGGGAACAGAACTACAGCCTGGACACAGTCCTTCAGGGCCACACTGAGAGGGGCAAACGGCACTTTGATCTTGCTCGTCTCTCTTCACTGAAAGGAAAGTTGCCGGGCAGATTAAGAACATAAGAAAAGATCATAAGAATTAGGAGAAGGAGTAGGTCACACGGTCCCTCGAGCCTGCTCCGCCATTCAATAAGATCATGGCTGATCATCCACCTCAACTCCACTTTCCCACCCGAACTCCATATCCCTTGATTCCCCTAGAGTCCAAAAATCTATCTATCTCAGCCTTGAATATACTCAAAGACTGAACATTCACAGCCCTCTGGGGCAGAGAATTCCAAAGATTCACAGCCCTCTCAGTGAAGAAATTCCTCCTCATCTCAGTCTTAAATGGCCGACCCCTTATCCTGAGACGATGCCCCCTAGTTCTAGACACTCCAGCCAGGGGAAACAACCTCTCAGCATCTACCCTGTCAATCCCCTTCAGAATCTTGTATGTTTCCATGAGATCACCTCTCATTCTTCTAAACTCCAGAAAGTATAGGCCCATTCTACACAATCTCTCATCATAGCACAGCCCTCTCATCTCAGGAATCAATCTCGTGAACCATCGTTGCACCGCCTGCAAGGCAAGTATATCCTTCCTTAGATAAGGAGACCAAAACTGTGCACAGTACTCCAGGTGTGGTCTCGCCAAGGCCCTGTACAATTGTAGCAAGACTTCCTGACTCTTATACTCCAACCCACTTGCAATAAAGGCTAACATGCCATTTGCCTTCCTTATTGCTTGCTGTACCTGCATGCTAGCTTTCTGTGTTTCTTGCACGAGGACACCCAAATCTCTCTGAACACCAACATTTGAAAGTTTCTCACCATTTAAAACATATTCTGTTTTTCTATTCTTCCTACCAAAGTGAATAACCTCACATTTCCCTACATTATACTCCATCTGCCACCTTACTGCCCACTCACTTAGTCTATCTATATCCCTTTGCAGACCTATATCCCTTTAATCTTGAGGCCTGTAAGGAATGTGTCCCAGCCGCTCTCTTCCATGGGTCAGATCTCCAAGGCACAGAACAGAAGGCTCCTTTACAACTGTGTTTAGAGTCAGGAAGAACAACGGTGAATGCTGGAAACGTGCTGTCAAATCAGAGCTTGATGTCAAACTGCGATCTGTTCCTGACTGAAAGTGAAACGGCAGGGTTAAGTTTCCAGTCTAAAAATGACTGGTAATTATTCCACGAAGATTTAATATGTGTGTGTGACAGTCCTGAGTCTACCATTTTAAGGCAGGTGTTAGCTCATTTAAAATAAACCCGTTTAAAATAAATTGGTTAAAGTCTGCATTAAAATAGCAGAGGGAGGAGTTGACAGGAGCCTGTTAACTGCTGGTACAATTATACAACAGACATTTGATCTCCAGATAAAGAAGGACCTGAAGCGTGTTTCCAGGAATTCCCTGTTTTATTGATGTGTGCGTGTTAGACACCAGGATAACTAAAAATACATGACCCGGAACATCCACGGGGTGCGATCCCGACAGTTACTCTGGGATCACTCCCGCTGTGGAACTCCAGCACTGACCCTGCTGAAGGTTGTCGGCTCAGGGAGTGGGGCCTCCAGGAGTGGACTGTGAGAAAGCTGGGTTTCAGTATCCTGACACATATATGGTGAGGAACCAGAGCAATCCTTCCTAAGGAACCGTCTGAGGTTTTATCCATCGGGATAGGATGGGATGGGATGATTTATTTATTTATTGGTTTGAAGCATCGGTCTAGTCTTGTTAATAACTGTCAGAAGCTGTGTGCAATGTCTAATTGATGTGGGATTATGTGGGTAATATCTGTGTTGAAAGGACGGGGTGAACCTTGTAACAATCCCCCAGAGATGAGCTGGGATTGAGGGACAGGACTGAAGGTGAGCAATAGTGCCCTGCACTTTGTACTAATTAGTGACAGACTCTGTGTGTTAAAGTTTACTAATTCACACTTGTGTTGTGCTGTGCCGATTGCTCCCAGTTTGTGAATGTTCAGGATTGTTTTTGCTGCAGTATTTTCTATTGAGCTTTGGCGGGACCCACTGATTGGGTGAGACAGAGCCTGGAACCGTGACCTCTCGGCACCGCCGGACGGGCGGCCGCAGGGTCCTAATGCCCACCGGGTGCTCGAGCTCTCAGCGGGTTCAGAGCAACAACTGAAAAGAGCCTCACAAAATGTTTGCTGTGTGTGTGTGTACAAAGCTCATCATTCTTAATGTGTGCAAGCACATTCCACAGAGAGAAATCATTATCTTCAGCCATTACTGATCAGCATTTTATTTCCTTTATTCACAGTGTAACTTCAGAGCGTTGAATCCCTTTAACATTTATGAGAACCCATTGTCTTGTGGACTCTTGTTTAGAAAGTGATGTCACACTGACCATTCCGTTCCCAAGGTGATCCTGTCTGTCCGCAGTATTCAGTGGGAAAGGGGATTAAATCACACCGAGGATAATGAGCAGCTACCCACCAGCAGGACACAAAGAGTCTGCAAAGGGATATCGACAGGTTAAGTGAGTGGGCAAGAAGGTGGCAGATGGAGTATAATGTGGAGAAATGTGAAGTTATTCACTTTGGTAGGAAGAATAGAAAAACAGAATATTTTTTAAATGGTGAGAAATTATTAAAAGTTTTTGTTCAGAGGGATTTGGGTTTCCTCGAACACAAATCACAGAGAGTTAGCATGCAGGTACAACAAGCAATTAGGAAGGCAAATGGCATGTTGGCCTTTATTGCAAGGGTGTTGGAATACAAGAGTAAGGAAGGCTTACTACAATTGTACAGGGCTTTGGTGAGACCACACCTGGAGTTCTGTGTACAGTTTTGGTCTCTGTACCTAAGGAAGGATATACTTGCCTTAGAGAGGGTGCAACAAAGGTTCACTAGATTGATTCCTGGGATGAGAGGGTTGTTCTATGATGAGAGATTGTGTAGAATGGGCCTATACTCTCTGGAGTTTAGAAGAATGAGAAGTGATCTCATTGAAACATATAAGATTCTGAGAGGGTTTGACAGGGTAGATGCTGAGAGGCTGCTTCCCCTGGCTGGAGTGTCTAGAACTAGGGAGCATAGTCTCAGGATAAGAGTAGGTCATTTAGGACTGAGATGAGAGGGTTGTGAATCTTTGGAATTCTCTACCCCAGAAGGCCGTGGATGCTCAGTCGTTGAGTATATTCATGTCTGAGATCGATAGATTTTTGGATATTAAGGGAATCAAGGGATATGCGGAGCGGGTGGGAAAGTGGAGTTGAGTTCAAAGATCAGCCATGGTCTTATTGAATGGCGGAGCAGGATCAAGGGGCCGTATGGCCTACTCCTGCTCCTATCCTGTGTAGTCCCACACTCCAGCTTTTTGCCATTTCATTGCAAATTAGTCCTCTTCAAGTACGTGAAAATAGAATGAGAGTAAACTAGCAAGAAATATGAAAACAGATTGTAAGAGCTTCTACAAGTAAGTAAAAAGGAAGAGAGAAGCAAAAGTAAACATTGGTCCCTTAGAGGCTGAGACAAGAGAAATTATATTGGGGAACAAGAAAATGGCAGAGATTTTAAACAAATATTGTGTATCTGTCTTCATAGTAGAAGACACAAAAAACAGACCCAAAATAGTGGGGAACCAAGGGGCTAATAAGAGTGAGGAACTTAAAGTAATTAATATCAGTAGAGAAAAAGTACTTGAGAAACTAATGGGACTAAAATCCGACAAATCCCAATGACCTGACGGCCTACATCTGAGGGTTCTAAAAGAGGTGGCTGCAGAGATAGTGGATGCATTGGTTGTGATCTTCCAAAATTCCCCAGATTCTAGAACAGTCCCAGCAGATTGGAAGGAAGCAAATGTAACACCGCTATTCAAGAAAGGAGGGAGAGAGAAAACAGGGAACTACAGACCAGTTAACCTGACATCAGTCGTCGGGAAAATGCTGGAATCCACTGTTAAGGAAGTGGTAACAGGACACTGAGAAAATAATAACATGATTAGGCAGAGTCACATGGTTTTATAAGGTCAATCGTGTTTAACAAATTTATTAGAGTTTTTTGAGGATGTAACTAGCAGGGTAGATAAAGGGGAACCAGTGGATGTAGTATATTTGGATTTCCAAAAGGCATTCGATAAGGTGCCACATAAAAGGTTGCTACGCAAGATATGGGGTTGGGGGTAATATATTAGCATGGATAGAGGATTGGTTAATGGGCAGAAATCAGGGAGTGGGGATAAATGGGTCATTTTCTGTTTGGCAGGCTGTAACTAGTGGGGTGCTGCAAGGATCAGTGCTTGGGCCTCAGCTATTTACAATCTATATCAATGACTTTGATGAAGGGACCGAGTGTAATGTATCCTAGTTTGCTGACGATACAAAGCTAGGTGGGACAGTAAGCTGTGAGGAGAACACAAAGAGCCTGCAAAGGGATATAGACAGGATAAGTGAGTGGGCAATAAGGTGGCAGATGCAGTATAATGTGAGGAAATGTGAGGTTATTCACTTTGGTCGGAACTATCGAAAAACAGAATATTTTTTATAAGGTGAGAAACTATTAAATGTTGGAGTTCAGAGAGATTTAGGTGTCCTCGTACAGGAAACACAAAGATAGCATGAAGGTACAGCAAGTAATTAGGAAGGCAAATGGCATGTTGGCCTTTATTGCAAGGGGTTGGAGTACAAGAGTAAGGAAGTCTTGCTACAATTGTACAGGGCCTTGGTGAGACCACACCTGGAGCTTTTGTCTCCTTATCTGAGGAAGGACATACATGCCTTAGAGGCGGTGCAACGAAGGTTCACTAGATTGATCCCTGGGATGAGAGGCTTGTCCTATGAGGAGAGATTGAGTAGATTGGGCCTATACTCTCTGGAATTTCGAAGAATGAGAGGTGATCTCATTGAAACATAAGATTCTGAGGGGGGATTGAGAGGTTTTTTCCCCCTGGCTGGAGAGTCGAGAAGTTAGTGCTGTTGGGGAGGGTTTAAATTAATTTGGCAGGGGGATGGGCACCAGGATGTAGCATTAGAAAGGAGAAACAAAGGATTGGGAGAGACAGATCGCATTATAGTAAGACAGAGTAAGGTAATAGATGGGATCAGACTAAGAGAGAATACAAGAAGGTCTAAGATAGGTTTACAGTGCATGTGTGTAAACGCACGAAGCGTGGTAAATAAGGTTGGTGAGCTGCAGGCGCAGATAGCCACATGGAAATATGGTGTCATGGCGATAACGGAGACCTGGCTCAAAAAAGGGCAGGATTGGGTCCTAAATATTCCTGGATATAACGTGCACTTGGAGAGGTTTAAGCTAATTAAGGAGAGCCAACACGGATTTGTAAAAGGCAGACCGTGTTTGACTAATCTAATTGAATTTTTTGAAGAAGTTACAGGGAGGATTGATGAAGAGAATGCAATGGATGTTGTCTACATGGATTTTAGGAAGGTGTTTGACAAAGTACCACATAGAAGGCTGGTTAACAAAATTGAGGTTCATGAAATAGGTGGGTCAGTGGCAGCTTGGATAAGGAATTGGATTAAGGACAGAAAACAGCGAGTTGTGGTAAATGGCTGTTTTTCAGACTGGAGGATGGTGGACAGTGGTTTTCCCCAAGGGTCAGTGCTGGGGCCACTGCTTTTTTTGATATATATAAATGACCTGGATATTGGAATACAGAGTAGAATTTCTAATTTTGCCGATGACACCAAACTCGGGGGTGTGGCAAACAGTGATGATACCAATCGACTGCAACAGGACATAGAAAGGCTAGCAGAATGGGCAGACAAGTGGCAGATGGAATTTAATACAGAGAAGTGTGAGGTGATGTATTTTGGCAGAAGGAACAGGGAGAAGAAATATACACTTAATGGCACAGTTTTAAAGAGTGTGCAGAGACAGAGGGACCTGGAAGTTAATGTGCATAGGTCCCTGAAGGTGGCAGGACATATTGAGAGAGTGGTTAGCAAAGCATATGGGATCTTGGGCTTCATAAATAGAGGTATTGAGTCCAAAAGTAGAGAAGTTATGCGGAACCTTTATAAAGCGCTGGTTAGGCCACAACTGGAGTATTGCGTCCAGTTCTGGTCACCACAATTTAGGAAGGATGTGAAAGCCCTTGAGAGGGTGCAGAGGAGATTTACCAGAATGGTTCCGGGGATGGGGGATCTTAGCTACAAGGACAGGTTGGAGAAGCTGGATTTGTTTTCATTAGAGCAAAGGAGGTTGAGGGGTGATTTGATAGAGGTGTACAAGATTATGATGGGTTTGGATAGGCTCGACGGGGAAAGGCTGTTCCCACTAGTTGATGGTACAAGGATGAGGGGAGACAGATTTAGGTTTTGGGCAAGAGATACAAGGGGATGTGAGGAAAAACATTTTTACGCAGCGAGTGGTGAGGACCTGGAACTCGCTGCCAATGATAGTGGTGGAAGCGGAGACACTTAATGTTTTCAAGGGGAGACTGGATAGGCACTTGAGGGAAATAAACTTGCAGGGCTACGGGGATAGAGCGGGGGAATGGGACTGACTGCATTGCTCTACAGAGAGCTGGCACGGACTCGATGGGCCGAATGGCCTCCTCTGTGCCGTCATGACTGTATAAAGGTGCTGACACTGGCTGGGTTCAGTTCTACACTCACTGGTTCCCCTCCCTCTCCTCCCCTGAAGGTGCTGACTCTGGCTGGGTTCAGTTCAACACTCACTGGTTCCCTCACCCTCTCCTCCCCTGAAGGTGCTGACTCTGGCTGGGTTCAGTTCTGCACTCACTGGTTCCCCTCCCTCTCCTCCCCTGAAGGCGCTGACTCTGGCTGGGTTCAGTTCTACACTCACTGCTTCCCCTCCCTCTCCTCCCCTGAAGGCGCTGACTCTGGCTGGGTTCAGTTCCTCACTCACTGGTTCCCGTCCCTCTCCTCCCCTGAAGGTGCTGACTCTGGCTGGGTTCAGTTCTACACTCACTGGTTCCCCTCCCTCTCCTCCCCTGAAGGTGCTGACTCTGGCTGGGTTCAGTTCTGCACTCACTGGTTCCCCTCCCTCTCCTCCCCTGAAGGTGCTGACTCTGTCTGTGTTCAGTTCCACACTCACTGGGACCCTGAAGCCCCGCCCACTCATGGTTCCTTTTTTCCAGTTCTGACGAAAGGTCATCGACCTGAAACGTTAACTCTGTTTCTCTCTTCACAGATGCTGCCTGACCTGCTGAGTATCTCCAGCAGTTTTTACTCCTTTACAAAGATGGCCACGCTCGCGTAGTATTTAGCGAGATGGCTACGCACAAACCCTCAGCTGTCCTTTACAAAGATGGCGACCATTTACCTGGGCCTGTTCCTGGGGAAAAAGCCTCCGAGCTGGAAGCGCGGAACCTGTAGGTTCTCATTTAGGGCTTGCGGCCTACACCAGATGATTATGAAATCCACCCGCCGGGTGCATTACCTTCCTGCGCCCCGCTGATTCGTAATCGGCGTAAATCGCGATGCAACTTTTCTGCGTTTGCTGCACTCGCCGTCCCGGATCACAATGACACTGCGCATGCTCCAAATACAGGCAGGCGCTGCGCCTGCGCACTGGGCTCCTCCTGTGTGAATAGGGCACATTCCACATGCAGAGCAGTGAATGGATTCTCCCCCTTACCAATATGTTAGTGTGGGAATCGATGTGATGAGTGAGTGACTCTCTTTCCACACTCAGCTGGTGAACAGGCTCTCCCCGGTGTGACTGTATCCATGAGTTTGCACCTCAGACGGGCAACTGAACCCGTTCCCACATTCCCCACATTTACACTGTTGATTCAGGTGGGTGCACGAGTCTCACAGACTAGACGATTTGTTAAAAGTGGATCCAGGCACAGAACACGTGTCCTGTTTCTCCCCGCTATGATTGGTGCTTTTTCCTCCTATATCCAAAGGCCGATGATATTCAGGTCCTGATAATCCGGTGAATCTGTCAGATCTTGACGCAATGTTTGGAGTGTGTTTTCATCTGCAGATCATCCCCTTCTAATACCCTCAACTGGTGTTTACAACAGGATAGAACTTCAGAACAGACAAATCTCGTTTCTATACAACATCCTTTTCCCTCCTGTCCCTCCTAAGCTGTAAATTCCCCATTCTACACACTCTCCCTCCATCCTTACTGTCTAAAAACAACATTCATTACATCATCTGGGATTTTGTGTCTCCCCTTCTCTCCAGAAGGAACTGAATCTGGCTGGGTGCATTTGGTTAACCTCTACATTTTGGTAGGAAGAACGAGGAGAGGCAATATAAACTAAAAGGTACAATTCTATCGGGGGTGCCTGAACAGAGAGACCTGGGGGTATATGTGCACAAATCGTTGAAGGTGGCAGGGCAGGTTGAGAAAGCAGTTAAAAAAGCATACGGGATCCTGGGCTTCATAAATAGAGGCATAGAGTACAAAAGCAAGGAAGTTATGATGAACTTTTATAAAACACTGGTCCGACCTCTCTGGAGTTTAGAAGAATGAGAGGTGATCTCATTGAAACATACAGGATTCTGAAGGGGATTGACAGGGTAGATGCTGAGAGGTTATTTCCCCTGGCTGGAGTGTCTAGAACTAGGGGGCATTGTCTCAGGATAAGGGGTCGGCCATTTAAGACTGGGATGAGGAGGAATTTCTTCACTCAGAGTGTTGTGAATCTTTGGAATTCTCTGCCCCAGAGGGCTGTGAATGCTGATTCTTTGAGTATATTCAAGGCTGAGATAGATAGATTTTTGGACTCATGGGGAATCAAGGGATATGGAGATCGGGCGGGAAAGTGGAGTTGAGGTGGATGATCAGCCATGATCTTATTGAATGGCGGAGCAGGCTCGAGGGGCTGTATGGCCTACTCCTGCTCTTATTTCTTATGTTCTTATGACCTCAACTGGAGTATTGTGTCCAATTCTGGGCACCATACTTTAGGAAGGATGTGAAGGCCTTCGAGACAGTGCGGAAAAGATTTACAAGAATATTTCCAGGGATGAGCGACTTCAGTTACGTGGATAGACTAGAGAAGCTGGGGTTGTTCTCCTTGGAGCAGAGAAGGTTGAGAGGAGATTTGATAGAGGTGTTCAACATCATGAGGGGTCTGGACAGAGTAGATAGAGATAAGCTGTTCCCACTGATGGAAGGGTCGAGAACCAGAGGGCACAGATTTAAGGTGATTGGCAGATGAACCAAAGGTGACATGAGGAAAATCTTTTTAACGCAGCGAGTGGTTAGGATCTGGAATGCACTGCCTGAAAGGGTGGTGGAGGCAGATTCAATTGTGGCTTTCAAAAGGGAATTGGATAAGTACCTGAAGGAAAAATGTTGGCAGGGCTACGAGGAAAGGGCGGAGGGAGTGGGACTAGCTGAAGTGCTCATGCAGAGAGCCGGCACGGGCTCGATGGCCCTCCTGCTGTGCTCTAACGAGTCTATGATTCGATGATTCTAGAGCCTCACCATCAGCCGACTCAGTGAGTGTCAGCAGTGACAGCAGTCCAATCCTGCCCTCAATTGACATCCATACACTTCCCAGTTGATGTCACTGGATCTCCATCAGGAGCAGGGGCAGTGGCTGATTCTTACTCTTAGTTAGCCCAGTGGTACTGAGGATAATTATAGCCCCTGAACTGCTGCCTTGTCAGAGATCAACTAACAGCCCAGACCAAGGATTGAACTTGGTACCTTCCTAGTCAGTAGTGCAGAGTGTTTTAAATTGGAAGGGGGAGGGGGAGAACAGAATATTTAGAAAGAAATATCACTCCACCTTCAAACGAAACCTTCATTACACTGCAAAATTCTGAAGACTTTCAACATTAAACAAGCAAGTCAAATGGATCGTCAAAAATAGCGAGACATTTTAGAAAGGCTCAAGTCACTGAAACAGACATGTTTACAATCACTGCACAGGACAGAAGGGAGTGACTGTTAATGGGAGCTCTGTTAGTGAAGTCCGCCGACACTCCAAGATAAACGGGTCTGTCCCTTTAACTATAAATAGGCAGAGAAAGGGGAGTCCCTGTCCCTTTAAATATCTGGCCCATTCCCCCAGGCAGTGGGAGGAGGAACAGCGCGCGGTCTCTTTATATCCTAACCCAGCGGGCCCCGCCGGATGGGCTGCCGTAGGGTCCTAAAGGCCACAGAATTCAGTGGGAAAGGGGATTAAATCACACCGAGGATAATGAGCAGCCACCCACCAGTCTCTGCACTTTATTGTCCAGTGATCACCTCACCATCACACAGAAGCTCCTGATATAAACCTCCAGTGGGTGGTGATTGGTGCAGGGTCAGTGGTGGAGTTCCGCAGCGGGAGTGATCCTGGAGTAACCCCGTGGATGTTCCGGGTCGTGTATTTTGAGTTATCCTGGTGTCTAACACGCACACATCAATAAAACAGGGAATTCCTGGAAACACGCTGCAGGTCCTTCTTTATCTGGAGATCAAATGTCTGTTGTATAATTGTACCAGCAGTTAACAGGCTCCTGTGAACTCCTCCCTCTGCTATTTTAATGCAGACTTTTTTCTGTTGGTCACACTCGCCGTTCCGGATCACAATGACACTGCGCATGCTCCAAATACTGGCGGGCGCTGCGCCTGCGCACTGGGCTCCTCCTGTGTGAATAGGGCACATTCCACAGACAGAGCAGTGAATGGATTCTTCCCCTTACCAATATGTTAGGGTGGGAATAGATAAGATGAGTGAATGACTCTCTTTCCACACTCAGCTGGTGAACAGGCTCTCCCCGGTGTGACTGTATCCATGACTTTGCACCTCAGACGGGCAACTGAACCCGTTCCCACATTCCCCACATTTACACTGTTGATTCAGGTGGGCGCACGAGTCTCACAGACCAGACGATTTGTTAAAAGTGGAGCCAGGCACAGAACACGTGTCCTGTTTCTCCCCGCTGTGATTGGTGCTTTTTCCTCCTATATCCAAAGGCCGATGATATTCAGGTCCTGATAAATCCGGTGAATCTGTCAGATCTTGACGCAATGTTTGGAGTGTGTTTCCATCTGCAGATCCTCCCCTTCTAGTACCCTCAAATGGTGTTTACAACAGGATAGAACTTCAGAACAGACAAATCTAGTTTCTATACAACATCCTTTTCCCTCCTGTCCCTCCTAAGCTGTAAATTCCCCATTCTACACACTCTCCCTCCATCCTTACTGTCTAAAAACAACATTCATTACATCATCTGGGATTTTGTGTCTCCCCTTCTCTCCAGAAGGAACTGAATCTGGCTGGATGCATTTCGTTAACCTCTACATTTTGGTAGGAAGAACGAGGAGAGGCAATATATACTAATGGGTACAATTCTATAGGGGGTGCCTGAACAGAGAGACCTGGGGGTATATGTGCACAAATCGTTGAAGGTGGCAGGGCAGGTTGAGAAAGAGGTTAAAAAAGCATACGGGATCCTGGGCTTCATAAATAGAGGTATGGAGTACAAAAGCAAGGAAGTTATGATGAACTTTTATAAAACACTAGTCCGACCTCTCTGGAGTTTAGAAGAATGAGAGGTGATCTCATTGAAACATACAAGATTCTGAAGGGGATTGACATATTAGATGCTGAGACGTTATTTCCCCTGGCTGGAGTGTCCATAACTAGGGGGCATAGTCTCAGGATAGGGGTAGGTCATTTAAGACCGAGAGGAGGAGGAATTTCTTCACTCAGAGGGGTGTGAATCTTTGGAATTCTCTGCCCCAGAGGGCTGTGAATGCTGAGTCTTTGAGTATATTCAAGACTGAGATAGATAGATTTTTGGATTTATGGGAAATCAATTGCTTGCTGTACCTGCATGCTAACTCTCTGTGATTTGTGTTCGAGGAAACCCAAATCCCTCTGAACAAAAACTATTAATAATTTCTCACCATTTAAAAAATATTCTGTTTTTCTATTCTTCCTACCTCGGTGAATAACCTCACATTTCTCCACATTATACTTCATCTGCCACCTTCTTGCCCACTCACTTAACCTGTCGATATCCCTTTGCAGACTCTTTGTGTCCTACTGGTGGGTGGCTGCTCATTATCCTCGGTGTGATTTAATCCCCTTTCCCACTGAATACTGCGGACAGACAGGATCACCTTGGGAACGGAATGGTCAGTGTGACATCACTTTCTAAACAAGAGCCCACAAGACAATGGGTTCTCAATAAATGTTAAAGGGATTCAACGCTCTGAAGTTACACTGAATAAAGGAAATAAAATGCTGATCAATAATTGGTGAAGATAATGATTTCTCTCTGTGGAATGTGCTTGCACACATTAAGAATGATGAGCTTTGTACACACACACACAGCAAACACTTTGTGAGGCTCTTTTCAGTTGTTGCTCTGAACCCGCTGAAAGCTGGTGAACTCGGTGGGCATTAGGACCCTGCGGCCGCCCATCCGGCAGTGCTGTGAGGTCACGGTTCCAGGCTCTGTCTCACCCAATCAGTGGGTCCCGCCAAAGCTCAATAGAAAATACTGCAGCAAAAACAATCCTGAACATTCACAAACTGGGAGCAATCGGCACAGCACAACACAAGTGTGAATTAGTAAACTTTAACACACAGAGTCTGTCACTAATTAGTACAAAGTGCAGGGCACTATTGCTCACCTTCAGTCCTGTCCCTCAATCCCAGCTCATCTCTGGGGGATTGTTACAAGGTTCACCCCGTCCTTTCAACACAGATATTACCCACATAATCCCACATCAATTAGACATTGCACACAGCTTCTGACAGTTATTAACAAGACTAGACTGAGGCTTCAAACCAATAAATAAATAAATAAATAAATCATCCCATCCCATCTCATCCCGGTGGATAAAACCTCAGACGGTTCCTTAGGAAGGATTGCTCTGGTTCCTCACCATATATGTGTCAGGATACTGAAACCCAGCTTTCTCACAGTCCACTCCTGGAGGCCCCACTCCCTGAGCCTACAACCTTCAGCAGGGTCAGTGCTGGAGTTCCGTAGCGGGAGTGATCCCAGAGTAACTGTCGGGATCGCACCCCGTGGATGTTCCAGGTCGTGTATTGTTAGTTATCCTGCTGTCTAACACGCACACATCAATAAAACAGGGAATTCCTGGAAACACGCTGCAGGTCCTTCTTTATCTGGAGATCAAATGTCTGTTGTATAATTGTACCAGCAGTTAACAGGCTCCTGTGAACTCCTCCCTCTGATATTTTAATGCAGACTTTAACCAATTTATTTTAAACGGGTTTATTTTAAATGAGCTAACACCTGCCTTAAAATGGTAGACTCAGGACTGTCTCACACACACATATTAAATCTTCGTGGAATAATTACCAGTCATTTTTAGACTGGAAACTTAACCCTGCCGTTTCACTTTCAGTCAGGAACAGATCGCAGTTTGACACCAATCTCTGATTTGACAGCACGTTTCCAGCATTCACCGTTGTTCTTCCTGGCTCTAAACACAGTTGTAAAGGAGCCTTCTGTTCCGTGCCTTGGAGATCTGACCCATGGAAGAGAGCGGCTTGGATACATTCCTTATCAGCCTCAAGATTAAAGGGATATAGGTCTGCAAAGGGATATAGATAGACTAAGTGAGTGGGCAGTAAGGTGGCAGATGGAGTATAATGTAGGGAAATGTGAGGTTATTCACTTTGGTAGGAAGAATAGAAAAACAGAATATTTTTAAAATGTTGAGAAACTTGCAAATGTTGGTGTTCAGAGAGATTTGGGTGTCCTCGTGCAAGAAACACAGAAAGCTAGCATGCAGGTACAGCAAGCAATAAGGAAGGCAAATGGCATTTTGGCCTTTATTGCAAGGGGGTTGGAGTACAAGAGTAAGGAAGTCTTGCTACAATTGTACGGGGCCTTGGTGAGACCACACCTGGAATACTGTGCACAATTTTGGTCTCCTTATCTCAGGAAGGATATACTTGCCTTGGAGGCTGTGCAACGAATGTTCACGAGATTGATTCCTGAGATGAGAGGGCTGTCCTATGGTGAGAGATTGTTTGGAATGGGCCTATACTCTCTGGAGTTTAGAAGAATGAGAGGTGATCTCATTGAAACATACACGATTCTGAAGGGGATTGACAGGGTAAGATGCTGAGAGGTTGTTTCCCTGGCTGGAGTGTCTAGAACTAGGGGGCATAGTCTCAGGATAAGGGGTCGGCCATTTAAGACTGAGATGAGGAGGAATTTCTTCACTCAGAGGGCTGTGAATCTTTGGAATTCTCTGCCCCAGAGGGTTGTGAATGCTGAGTCTTTGAGTATATTCAAGGCTGAGATAGATAGATTTTTGGACTCTAGGGGAATCAAGGGATATGGAGATCGGGAGTGAAAGTGGAGTTGAGATCGATGATCAGCCATGATCTTATTGAATGGCGGAGCAGGCTCGAGGGGCCGTGTGACCTACTCCTGCTCCCAATTCTTATGATCTTTTCTCATGCTCTTAATCTGCCCGGCAACTTTCCTTTCAGTGAAGAGAGACGAGAAAGACCAAAGTGCCGTTTGCCCCTCTCAGTGTGGCCCTGAAGGACTGTGTCCAGGCTGTAGTTCTGTTCCCGCCGTACGATCCTCCCCCCAGATTGTCCTTTCTGAGCTCCAGCCAGGTGATGCTAAACACTCAGGTGGGAACGACAAAAATCCACAACAATGTGTTTAAAGCAAAGCTGATTTATTTGACATATATCCAGAATATTAAACTCCAGCCCAGTTACAGGGGTTATTAACATCATCAGAAACAAACTCCAGCTGTCAGTGTGAACACGATTCAGTTCAGGATGTAATTAACAGCATCGATAACATTAGAATCCAACCCCTGCAGTCACTTTTGAACTCGCTGGTGTTTCAGCAGGTGGGATGACTGAGTGAATCCCTTCCCACACTCAGAGCAGGTGAACGGCCTCTCCCCAGTGTGAACTCGCTGGTGTATCAGCAGATCCGCTTTTCTTTTAAATCTCTTCTCACAGTCAGAACATTTAAAAGGTCTCTCATCAGTATGAACTCGCTGGTGTCTCAGCAGGTGAGATGAATTAGTGCATCCCTTCCCACACTCGGAGCAGGTGAACGGCCTCTCCCCAGTGTGAAATCGTTGATGAGTTTCCAGCTCACACGTGTAGTTGAATCGCTTCCCACAGTCCCCACATTTACACGGTTTCTTCCCGGTGTGACTGCGCTTGTGTCTCGACAGGCCAGAGGATCGGCTGAAGCCTTGTCCACACACAGAACACGTGTACGATTTCTCCCCGCTCTGAACGGTGCTTTCTGCTTCCATGCTCAAAGGTTCTGATGAATCGAGTGACTCTGTCAGATCTTGAAGTGATGTTTGGTTTGAGTTTCCCGTCTGCAAATCCTCCCCTTCTAACACCCTGCAAAATGAATTTCAAACAGGAAAAAGGGAGGGTGAGAGAGAACCCACAAAAACACAAAGGCAGGTTGTGAAATTGAGCTGAATGAATCTGGGAATTTGTGTGGCCGGCACTAGAAAAAAGTGACCATGAAAGCTGCCGGATTGACGTAAAAACCCAACTGGTTCACTAATGTCCTTCAGGGAAGGGAACCCGCCACCCGGTCTGGGCCTACACAAGACTCTGGTCTCTATGGGAGGAGAGAGAGCGAGGTGGAAGGGGGAGGGGTGAAGGAGAACGACTTTATACATCTGCAACTCGACTAGAACTTTGACAGCACCTCCCAAACACGCGACCTCCACCACCTAGAAGGACAAGGGCAGCAGGTGCATGGGAACACCATCACCTCCCAGTTCCCCTCCAAGTCACACACTATCCTGACTTAGACATATATCGCCGTTCCTACATCGTCGCTGGGTGAAAATCCTGGAACTCCTCACTAAACAGCATTCTGAGAGTACCAGAACTGTCCACAGTACTCCAGGTGTGGTCTCACCAAGGCCCTGTATAATTGCAGGAAGAATTCTTTACTCTTATACCCCAATGCATTTGTAATAAAGGCTAACTTACCATGTGCTTGCTGTACCTGCATGTTAACTTTCTGTGATTCGTGTACAAGGACACGCAGGTCCCTCTGAATACCAACATTTCCGAGTCTCTCACCATTTAAAAAATATTCTGCTTTTCTATTTTTCCCACCAAAGTGGATAACTTCACATTTCTCCACATCTGCCGCGTTCTTGCCCACTCACTTATCCTGTGTATATCCCATTGCAGGCTCTTTGTATCCTCCTCACAGCTTACTGTCCCACCGAGCTTTGTATCATCAGCAAACTTGGATACATTTCACTTGGTCACCTCATCGAAGTCATGGATACAGATTGTAAATAGCTGAGGCCCAAGCACTGATCCTTGCTGTACCCGACTAGTTACAGCCTGCCAACCCGAAAGTGACCCGTTTATCCCTACTCTCTGTTTTCTGACCATTAACCAATCCTCAATCCATGCTAATATTTTACCCCAACCCCATGAGCCCTAATTTAGTGAGATAACCTCTTGTGTATCATTCTGTGATTCTATGAAATCTGCGTTCTTCCCACTCGGGCCTCTTGTACAACCCTCACTCCCTAGTATCCACCATTGGCAGCCGTGCCTTCAGTTATCTCGGCCCCAAGATCTTTGACCAAGTCTTTGGTCACCTGTCCGAATCTCTCCTTCTTTGGCTCGGAGTCAGTTTTTGACGGATTTCGCTCTTGTGAAGGGCCTTGGAACGTTTTACTACATTAAAGGCGCTATGTAAATGCAAGTTGTTGTTGGTGTGCTGCCATTGGCCTCAGCTTCGCCAGACAGAATCAGCCAGGGACGGCAGCTGTGCTGCTCTCCATGGTCGAAGTGCTGGCAGCTCATAGTATCGGCTCAAAGCTCAGAATTACCACTCGGCAAGGTACTGGAGGGCAAACAGTGACTGGGGCCGAACCCCACCATCACACAACACCTTCAGTATAGGCTCACAGCTCAGAATTACCACTCGGCAAGGTACTGGAGGGCAAACAGTGACTGGGACCGAACCCCACCAACACACAGCACCTTCAGTATAGGCTCACTACTCAGAATTACCACTCGGCAAGGTACTGGAGGGCAAACAGTGACTGGGACCGAACCCCACCATCACACAGCACCTTCAGTATATGCTCACAGCTCAGAATTACCACTCGGCAAGGTACTGGAGGGCAAACAGTGACTGGGACCGAACCCCACCATCACACAGCACCTTCAGGAGAGAAAGGGAGAAAAATCCTAGCCTGCGATGAATCTGGATTTCAAACAGCGAGGATGTGGCGACGAGGGGGAGTGTGTGGGACGGGGGATTTACAGATTAGGAGGGGCAAGAGAGGAAAGAATGTTGCAGAGAAACTAGAACTGTCTGTTCAGAATTTCTATCCTGTACCGACAGTGATGACTTTTGTAAATTATGAAGACAGGTTGCATGGACTAGGCGTCTATTCCCTTGAATATAGAAGATTACGCGGTGATCTAATTGAGGTGTTTAAGATGATTAAAGGAGTTGATCGGGTAAACAGAGAGAAACTATTTCCTCTTGTGGGGGAGTCCACAGCAAGGGGACATAACCTTAAAATCAGAGCCAGGCCGTTCAGGGGTGATGTCAGGAAGCACTTCTTCACACAAAGGTTACTGAAAATCTGGAACTGTCCCCCCCAAAAACTGCTGCGGCTGGGGTCAATAGAAAAATCTCAAAACTGAGTGTGCGAGATTTTTGTTAGTCAAGGGTACTAAAGGTTACGGAACCAAATCAGCCAGGATCTAATTGAATGAGGAACAGGCTCGATGGGCTGAATCGCCTCCTCCTGATCCTACTTACAGTGATGACTTTTGTAAACAGCTTTTACAGGATATTAGGAGGGGAGGAGATGCAGACAGGATTAATCCTGGGCTCCTCCTGTTCCGATGACAGACTGAACCAATCACACAGCTCAGTCTCAGATTGAATTATACCTCTCTCCAACCTGTAACCGAGGAAACTTGTAACACTGAGGCTGAAATTCCACTTCCGTGAGCCGGGGGAGCAGGCAGTGCTGGGCACAGAGGGAGCAGCAAACCGGGTTCAGAGTGGGCACGCTGGGATTGCCCTTGACCTGGGTTTTACAGTGAGCATGTGCTGGGGCCCAAGCTCATTGGAAAAAGGATGGATTCCAACCCTGGGACTGTACATGAGGATTCTAACCCTGGGACTGTACATGAGGATTCTAAACCTGGGACTGTACATGTCGATTCTCCCGGGCACCAGGACCCGGTTGGGAACAGACTCTGAAGCCCCGCCTACTCTTTGTTCGTGCACCAATATGACCGCGCATGCGCTTTGCTACTCAATGAATCAAGATGGCGGCCGTTATCCTGGGCCTGTGACCGGAATAAGCCCCGAAGCTGTAAACGCGGGACCTTCAGGTTATTGTTCGGGGCTTGCGGCCTACACCAGTTATTTATTTAGCCTCCCCGACCACCTGCCGGTTCATTACCCCGCTGCGTCGGACTGTTTCGTACAGTTGATGCGGACGTGGTCTGCAGCCTCCGTCTTATGCAATGACACACACTGCGCATGCTCCAATCCCAAGCGAGTCTCACGCCTGCGCACTGGACTTTTATAGTCTGGGTGCGGCACATTCTCCACCGCGGGGAATGCTGGGTAAAGCCTCCGCCATTGAAATCTTTTTATTCATAATACAATAATACCTGTACAACTCATCAATTACATAGTAAATCCATTACATAGTAAATCCATTACATTCATCCATCACAGTAAAAAATAAAGCCTTAAAAAACAGCCTTATAATTAATATAAATGCAAAGATTACTTTTACAAATAATCAATAATGTTTACAGTACAAACACCCTTAAACAATACCACACAACTTTTTAGATTTAAAATAATAAATTTCAAAGTTAACTCCACATAAAACAAACCAATTCAACACCACAGTGTACAAACACATAGCACCATCATAATCCAATTAAATGCTACAGATAACATTTATTCCAATAAACCAAGAAAAAAACCCGTTTCACGCCAGTCCTACTGGTACTCCCTCCGCCATTGAAAGGCCTTATTCGTGAATGGAATAGGATTTATTAGGAATGCATTGAGCACTGAACCATGTTCATCGAAGCCCAGGCTGCAAGATTCTCAGGTCAGTTTGGTGCTGTGTGAACGGGTGAGCTCCGCATCCCGGCTGCTTGCGGGGAATGCCGGTGCGGAGGGCCCAGTGCAGAAGGCCCAGGGAGGAAAGGCTGTGAGATTTTCCACTTGGCTTAACTCGGTGCTGTGTGAACGGGCTGCTCCACATTCCGGCTGCTCGCGGGGAATGCCGGTGCGGAAGGCCCGGTGCAGAAGGCCCAAGGTGGAAGACTCGGAGGAGAGTGGCCTGGGCGGGAGGCCCAGCACGGAGAACCCCAGGCGGGGGGCCCAGGGCGGGGCAGCTGGTCGGCAGAGGTGGAGTCGGGAGATGCGGTTGGTGAGCATTGCTGCACTGGTTCTGAAAGTTGCAGAATGGTTTCGGGCCTGAATGAGTTCCAATGGCCCAGCATCTGCTCTGCCTGGCGGCAGCTGTGAGGATTTTTCTTGGTCATGGGACCGGTTTATGCGTCGCCATATTGGTGAAGGAAAGACAAATTGTTTCCATCTGTAATGTGGCGCGTCAGCAGTTACAAGATGGAAAATGTGAATGGTTAAAAGATGGAAAATAAAAGGAAATTAAAAGACAGAGCAAAGTGATATCGGTAAGGAATGATGAGTATTCTTTGATGGTTGAGTCCTGTGAGCGATAACAGTATGCAGAAGAAGATTTGAGTGTTCGGTCTTTTTACGGGATTTCAGGAAGTGGATGGCTTCTTTTTCCGTGGAAGGGCTGAAGACTGTGGACAAGGACTATGACTTTACATGGTTCGACAACATCAAATGATATTCGTTAATGGATTGCCAATAGGACTGGCGTAGAACTGGTATTTAATTCTGATGAAAGGTCATCGACCTGAAACGTTAACTCTCTTTCTTTCTCCACGGATGCTGCCTGGCCTGCTGAGTTTTTCCAGCGTTTTCTGTTGTTATTTCGGATTTCCAGCATCCGCAGTATTTTGCTATCGTACTGGTATTTAATTGTTTTGTTGGGAAGGTTTCAGGTTTTCTGTTTGAAAGCAGTTTACTTGAATCTTAATTGATTTTCTGATAAGGACTGTGGGAATTTGCACATGGTGATGTATTGGTGGTTACGTAGGAACTTATTTTGAGGTTATTTTCTAGTGTTGGTGTGGTTGAAAAGATAAAGTAAATTAATATTGGTGATTTATTGAACGAACGGACGCTCGAGTGAACGAATGGACGAACGATTTGAACGAACGCATTCATGCATATTGTAACTTACACTCGATTGAACGAATGATCACTTGTGCAGTGATAGAATGAACGATTCGAGCGAACACACGCAGGTGCACACTTAGACAAATGATACGCACGCACGCATTCAGACATACATATTGGAACTTACACTCGATCGAACGAATGATCACGCGGTGAACGATCAGACGAACGATTCGAGCGAATGCACGCAGGCGCGCACTTAAACAAATGATAAGCACGCACGCACTCATACATACATATTGGAACTTACGCTCGATCGAACGAACGAACGAACGAACAATTGAATGAATGATCGAATGATCGAACGAACAATGCCAGTAGGACTGGTGTAAAACGGGTTTTTTCTTGGTTTATTGGAATAAATGTTATCTGTAGCATTTAATTGGATTATGATGGTGCTATGTGTTTGTACACTGGTGTTGAAATGGTTTTTGTTTTATGTGGAGTTAACTTTGAGATTTATTATTTTAAATCTAAAAGTTGTGTGGTATTGTTTAAGGGTATTTGTACTGTAAACATTATTGATTATTTGTAAAATTAATCATTGCATTTATATTAACTATAAGGCTGTTTTTTAAGGCTTTATTTTTTACTGTGATGGATGAATGTAATGGATTTACTATGCAATGGATTTACTATGTAATTGATGAGTTGTACAGGTATAATTGTTTTTGAATAAAAATATTACCCAGACTACAGGAGCCCAGTGCGCAGGCGCAGTGCCCGCCCGTAGCAGGAGCATGCGCAGTGTCACTGTGATCAGAGCCATGCGAGGGCACGGAGCGGGCCGATTTGGGAGACGCGGTTTTTGATCCGATTACTAATCAGCGGGGAGCAGGGAGGTAAGGCAGTCGGCGGGTGAGCTTAATAAACACCTGGTGTAGGCCGCAAGCCCCGAATGAGAACCTACAGGTTCCGCGTTTGCAGCACGGAGGCTTTTCCCCAGAAACTAGGCCCGGGTTAACGGCGGCCATCTTTGTAAAGGAGCTCTGAGGGTTTTTGCGTCGCCATCTTGCTTCGTCGATGGTAGAGCGCATGCGTGGCCATCTTTGTAAAGGAGCCACGAGGGGGCGCGGCTTCAGGGTCCCAGTGAGTGAACTGAACCCAGCCAGAGTCAGCACCTTCAGGGGAGGAGAGGGAGGGGAACCAGTGAGTGTGGAACTGAACCCAGCCAGAGTCAGCACCTTCAGGGGAGGAGAGGGAGGGGAACCAGTGAATGTAGAACTGAACCCAGCCAGAGTCAGCACCTTCAGGGGTGGAGAGGGAGGGGAACCAGTGAATGTAGAACTGAACCCAGCCAGAGTCAGCACCTTCAGGGGAGGAGAGGGAGGGGAATCAGTGAGTGAACTGAACCCAGCCAGAGTCAGCACCTTCAGGGGAGGAGAGGGAGGAGAGGGAGGGGAACCAGTGAGTGTGGAACTGAACCCAGCCAGAGTCAGCACCTTCAGGGGAGGAGAGGGAGGGGAACCAGTGAGTGAACTGAACCCAGCCAGAGTCAGCACCTTCAGGGGAGGAGAGGGAGGGGAACCAGTGAGTGTGGAACTGAACCCAGCCAGAGTCAGCACCTTCAGGGGAGGAGAGGGAGGGGAACCAGTGAGTGAACTGAACCCAGTCAGACTCAGCACCTTCAGGGGAGGAGAGAGAGGAACCAGTGAGTGCAGAACTGAACCCAGCCAGAGTCAGCACCTTCAGGGGAGGAGAGGGAGGGGAACCAGTGAGTGAACTGAACCCAGTCAGAGTCAGCACCTTCAGTGTGTTGGAGATGGTGCGATGGGTTTGGATTTCAGCACAGGGAGGAGGTACAATGTGTGGGACTGAGATTTACAGCTTTGGGGGAACAAGAGAAGAAAGAATGTTCCATAGAAACTAGAATTGTCTGTTCTGAATTTCTATCCTCTACTTAGTGATGTCTTTTGTAAACTCCTTTTACAGGCTGTGAGAAGGGGAGGATTTACAGACAGGAAACTCAAACCAAACATCATTTTAAGATCTGACAGAGTCACTCCATTCATCAGGACCTGAGTATCATCGGCCTTTGAATGTGGAAGGAGAAATGTTTGTCTGTGGGAAAAGATTTCAAACATCAGTGTGACTGGAAAAGCACCGAGACACCCACACCCGAGTGAGAGTGTTCCAGTGCACTGACTGTGGAAAGAGCTTTAACCAGTTACACAGTCTGAAAAACATCGCACCGTTCACAGCGGGGAGAAACCGTACACGTGTTGTGTGTGTGGACGAGGCTTCAACTGATCGTCCAACCCGAAGAGACACAAGGACACCCGCACCACGGAGAAACCGTGGAAATGTGGGGACTGTGGGCAGGGATTCAATTACCCGTCCCAGCTGGAAGCTCATCAACGCAGTCACACTGGGGAGAGGCCGTTCACCTGCTCTGTGTGTGGGAAGGGATTCACTAAGTCCTCCATCCTCACTTCACACCAACGCGTTCACACTGATAAGAGACCTTTTAAATGTTCTGAGTGTGAGAAGAGCTTTAGAAGCACAAGGGATCTTCTGACACACCAGCGAGTTCACACTGGGGAGAGGCCGTTCACCTGTTCCGTATGTGGGAAGGGATTCATTCAGTCATCCACCCTGCTGAGACACCAGCGAGTTCACAAGTGACTGCAGGGGTTGGATTCTGCTGTTATTGCTGCTGTTAATCACATCCAGGACTGAACTATGTTCATTCTGACAGTTGGGGTTTGTTTCTGCTGATGTTAATAACCCCTCTAACTGGGCTGGAGTTTAATATTTTGATATGTCAAATAGATTAACTTTGTTTCTAACACATCGTGGGTCGAATCCTTGATTTCTCCAAGTTAGGAGGAGACTAATTGACGTCCTGTTAATCACTGCCTCATTTTTGGGCTTTTCTCTTTTCTAACTCAAGAGTATTTCAGTTCTCACACCTTTAGTAACTCTCGTGCTCAAGCCCCAGCTCCCCAAACCTTCCAGAGTGCCTCTCCCAGCCTTGAAATCAAGCGAAGGTATCGGTAACATGTCCGTGTACCTGCCCTGGAGTGTTTCATGGGACAGTGTAGAGGGAGCTTTACTCTTTATCTAACCTGTGCTGTACCTGCCCTGGGAGTGTTAGATGGGACAGTGCAGAGGGAGCTTTACTCTGCATCTAACCTGTGCTGTACCTGCCCTGGGAGTGTTTGATGGGACAATGTAGATGGAGCGTTACTCTGTATCTAAACCATGCTGTACCAGCACTGGGAGTGTTTGATGGGACAGTGTAGAGGGAGCTTTACTTTGTATCTAACCCGTGCTGTACCTGCCCTGGGAGTGTTTGATGGGACAGTGTAGAGGGAGCTTTACTCTGTATGTTACCCGTGCTGTACCTTCCCTGGGAGTGTTTGATGGGACAATGTAGAGGGAGCGTTACTCTGTATCTAAACCATGCTGTACCAGCCCTGGGAGTGTTTGATGGGACAGTGTAGAGGGAGCTTTACTCTGTATCTAACCCGTGCTGTACCTGCCCTGGGAGTGTTTGATGGGACAGTGTAGAGGGAGCTTTACTCTGTATCTAACCCGTGCTGTACCTGCCCTGGGAGTGTTAGATGGGACAGTGTACAGGGAGCTTTACTCTGAATCTAACCCGTGCTGTACCTGCCCTGGGAGTGTTTGATGGGACAGTGTAGAGGGAGCTCTGTAAGGGTTTTGACCCGTGTGGCTCTGTGCTCAGCCTGGATGCTAGTGCGAGGTTATTCCTTGTTGCCTGTTCTGGTCTCCAGCCAGTCTGGGAGCACTAGACACCTGTGAGTGGTTCGACCCACTCGCCCTTACGGTTCTGACACTGGACTTAGATGCGAGAGCGATAATGGAGAGAAAACTCAGGTAGACATGGTTGAATAGTGCGAAATGGAAAATCTTTATTGCATATTATTCAAGATTACGAGATACATGTCATAAGCACAGATTAATGACAGTACAATCTTACACGCAGTTATGTAACTGCATTTAGGGAAACGAGGAACGAACGACACATCGTAAATGGGGGCACACATTGCAATTATCCTTAAACTTAAACCCTCCCCTCTCAATACCTGCTCTAAACTAGATTTGTAGGATCGAGACTCATGCTCACCACTCGTGATAACTCGGAGAATTCCGAAAACTCTGCTCGGATGTTTTTACCGCAGCACCTGATCACCCACGTGTTGATCAGGGGTCTCTGTACCCCACTTGTTTACTCGTTTCTGCTCCGGCTAGCAGGCTGGACCATCTGCTGTCATGAAGATCTGTGTTGTCCTCGGAGTTCCGACACTGCTCAAAGAAGAGTCTTCCTGTGCCCTCGCCCTGATGCGATAAAATTCAAAGAATAGTCTTCCGATGCCAGTTGGGTAGCAGTTACCGATTTATCGAGCGCGGTCGGGGCTTACTGACCGTGACGATATGTATTGTCGTCTTCTTCTCTTCTCATCTCATCTCATCTCATCTCGGACCTTCGGTTCCAACACCGTTTACCGACTTCTCGGGATGGTGTGCCCGTTTCAAGGCTTCACAGCCCGGTTCCACACAGATCTTCGCGGCAAGCCACGAGGCTGATCTCGGCGGATCAGAAAGTTCGATAGTCTTTAAAAGCTGCAAGCAGCAGAGACACGATGCAAGCGGCAAGAGGCAGGAGAATAAGAGTCAAGGCGGCAAGAGCACGAGCACGAGGATAAGAGAAAGATGGACGGTTGGAGCTTTTCAGTTATAGTGCTGAAACTCTTCTTTTCCCGCCCAACCTTAATGTCTTTTCTTTTGTTAGGGTTTTGGCGTTCAAATTTCTTGTATAGGGTGATCTCCGTTTTAATGGGTTTCGGGGATACTCGTAACTGTCTGAGTACCTGTTAATACTTTTCCCATTGTTTACTCGGTCGGTGTTCTCCCTGGAGGGGTTTTGGGGCTTCCAAATGTTTCTGTAACTACCCGCAAACGGCTCTCTCATCGTAGAGTCGTTGGGATTTTGCATATTAATGTCTTTGGATGGGTTCTTGATTACTTGGTACAATAGCCCTTATTCGCACCTGGGAGACCGATTTCAGTATTTATGTGTATACTGCAAACCCATAATGTCTCGTGTTTTATCTCAAATGTGCTGAGTCTTGATCGATCTCGCACAAATGTTTATTGGAACGCCATCTTGTCTGCTTATCGAAAAAGTCTAGAATGTTCTGCCACGAGGCGTGGCGGCCATTTTACAGGCTGCTTGTGTCCACTTTGAAAACCTGACAGCATTCTGCTGAAATAAAGCTGTTTGAACGAAACTATGTGTTTTTCACCTTATTTATAAAATCGCGATTATATTGCGAATTCTACAGTCCCTCCTGTTGATGCGAATAACTCCGCTTATCGTATCAAAAATATTGTGGTGAGCAATATTATCTCGATTCTCCAGATCCAGAAAAATAATCCCCATAACTTAAACTATCTAGGGTCTTTGCGTCGTCCTTATTTCCCAGGAAAATTACATTCTTGTAACACCGCAGGCATTATTTGCCTTTAAACTTACACCACTTGTTTTCCTTCCAGGCGTAACCAGGCCGATGCCTCTCGTATCACCTGTATATTCATATTTTTTATTCAGGGAAAAGAAAAACAAAACAAAACCAAACAATCATATTCAACAACAACACCATTACCAAAATAATCAAAACCAACTCTTAAACATGTCGAGTTCCAAACGTAATTACAGTTTTCTGAAAAATCACGATCGATCACAACGCTTCCGAGGCGCACGTGGCAAACGGGAGTGACGCCATTTTTTCCTGATTACACGGTGCTTTCATCGTGCACGCGCACGTAACGTTCTCGCCACTCTCCCGTGTTTTCGTTCTTGGTGAGGCGTTTGCCTCTCTTACAATGCACGACCAATAAGTATACCACAATAAACAGTTGGCATACAACTAAAATGTGGGAGGCTATTCTAATCCAGGAAGGCACTTCAATGTTGGTGAACAGATTCCACCATGGTGGAATTACTATGTCCAGAATGTCTGTCCCTATTTCGACAGTTTTCTGTTCTAGTGTGTAAAAATGTTTTTGTGACACCGCGACGGCTTTCAAAAGCTTGGTGAGGTGTTCAGGGAGAGGGGGAATGAGGTATCCGAAATGCGCGACGAATCGCTGCAGGTCGGTGAAGTTCTCTTTTACGGTGAGATGAACCGTGGATGGTTCAGGGATTGGGACAATTCGCTGTTGTGCTACTTGAACTTCCGCCCTGGGTTTAAAACAGAAACTGCTGTCACTCACCGGACACCGGCTACGGTTTCCATGTTGGTAGTGTTGCGCTGCAGTGGTAACACAATATGTTCCACCCCCGATGTATGCTACCTGCGGAGGCACATGATCTTGTGCCATTGCCTCCATGGTGCAATTCATGGACTTGGCACCAGCCGTTCTGAACCCGCACTGTGGTGTTAAAAAGGCATTCAAGTGCTGGGGACACAGTATTATGTGTGCTCCCCGGCCACGACAACTAGAGAGATCTGTACCTGTCATCGTTTGCTCCCAGCGGATGACGTAAGGTGGAACCGCTGCATAGCGAATGTGGGGTCCCCCCTGAATGACACCAATGTTCTCTACCCGATACACCGGGGCGGGCTTTGCTGTGTCGCCCAAAACCGGCATACGTAATACTATACCCATAATGGTATGGTTTGATCGTCCGCAGTCCACGGGGACTGGGTATGCTTCTGAAGCTAGCCTGAGCTGGCACGGGCTTAATGCGTTCTGAAAAGGGTGGAGCGCCCGCAGGTGTTTGTTACTTATCCAGGACGGGACCAAACCTTGTTTTAAATCCTCCAAATTACTGCGGCCCTCGCCCAGTAACCACGCCCCGTAAAGCACGCACACCTCATTCTGCGCAGCTTGATCGGATGCATTCCGATCTTCCCTAATCAGGGCATTTACCGTTCTCGCGTGTTTCTCTAGTTCAGCTATTATTTCTTTTAAATGGAGAGTCATGGCTTGGTCCTCGTGTAACCCAGACCCAACCACCTTATTTTCATCTGTGAGAATGTCTTTTAATTGCGTTTGCAGCTCCACGCTGTCTAGAGCGTTGACCACAGATGTACCTGTGTTGAAAGCAGTGAACGCGTCGTTCACAACACCCCTTCTTTGCCTCCCCACCTGATCCAAAACTTCATGTGGTGTGGTGTACAAACTTGTTTTATCAATTTCCGCGAAATCGAACTCATAGAATTGTCTGAACATCTTGGTCAACAGGACCTGATATAACTGTTCCGTCTTTTTGGGGCAACACTCTGGTAACCGCACCTCGGTGAGATTTAAAATCACCGAGGCCACCGCGTAATGCACCCCCTGAAATAGTATCTGGTCTGTGGGGACCAGTACCAAACCATTCCCGGGTCCCTTACTGGTTTTAGGGCACCCTTCTTCCTTAGCTAGAACCACCGGAATCGTGGGCGGGGCTTTGCGTGGGCGCGTAATGAGTTCAGTGGCATTTACCGGGATCGGGGAGAATGGGGCTCCGCACCCCCTGGTGCTCGCATCCCACCTCATCCCCTGTCCGTTATCCTGCCATTGATTAATGAAAAATATGGAGATGCCTTTGGGGCAAACGTACTTTGACCCCCACATACATACATAAATTCCCTCATCCGGTTCCCACCATTTGTCCCAACAGACTCTCACTTGTCCGTTTGTCCCCGTAATTGTCCGATGGGTATTATTACCCAGTCGCTCCCACTCGACCGAAGAGTTCCTCATGTTTTTGCTCAGCTTTCGTAGCCACCACCATCGGCTCAATGGGACATTCCCACTACAAGTCAAACAAATCCGTTTGCCGACGGTGACGCTGATCCTGGGTGCGATGATCCTTACTTTGGGGCACAGTAAAGAAGTCTCTTGGTAGGCAAACCCCGATGTGCTGGAATACTCAGTGGAGTTCGTTCCCAGCCATCCTGGCCACCTTCCCTTGTGGAAATAGGTGGTGGTCTCCTCAGCCTCCCGTCTTCCGGTCCCATCCACCGCGATGGGGGCCGTGTCCCCGGAGCATCCAAACACCACGACATCCTTG
This sequence comes from Squalus acanthias, assembly GCA_030390025.1. Classification (NCBI taxonomy): domain Eukaryota; kingdom Metazoa; phylum Chordata; class Chondrichthyes; order Squaliformes; family Squalidae; genus Squalus; species Squalus acanthias. The sequence goes on from JASTWF010000100.1 coordinate 93,233, forward strand.
GTGCGGCCTCGATAGGCCAATCCACATCCGATTGCCGCGAGCAATACTAGAATTCGTTCCATCCTTCCTTGGTTCCTGTGATCAGATAGAATGAGGTAGCCAGCCTCGCAAGGGTCTCTGGCTTTTGTGAAGGGTGAGCGGGTCCCCTGACCTCGCCTCACGTAAACTTCAATGTTCGCTGGATAAACTTTAACTAAACCTATCTCTGAAACTCCCATCATTTTACCTCTTTTTATTAAACAAAATTAAACTACCGACTTAAACCGATTTAAAACTATAAACTTATAACCTTATCTAAAACTATAAACTTATTCTTAACCTTGAACTATAAACTTAGAAACTTATCAAAAACTTATACTGTACAGCGCCGCCCATTCCCAGGGCGGCCCCTTTAAATTCTAAAAAGGCTGGCACGAGCTTTTCCCGACGGTGGGAGGGCATTGACCTCCCCCTTTGATCTGCCGCAGCCTGTTGCTGCTGCGCTGGGACTGGGCTCTCCCTGGGCTGCCTGAGCCTTGAGCTTACGTCTGGGGACATATGGGGGACTTACCCAATTCTTTCTGGGCTGGGGTTTCCGAATTGACCTACGGAGAGCTACCGGGGGCAGGAACTCCAGGACCGATGGACCGGGTTCCGAGACTTCCACCGTGGCGACCTGTGGTCCAGCCACAGTCGCTGGCTCCGCCTCCCCTGGCTCCGCAACCCTGAACTCGGGATCTGCAGCTTGTGGCGCCGCCCTACTCGGCCCAGTAGGCGACCCTTCACTCGCAGTCCCTACCTCCCTCGAGGGCAAGACGTTCAAGGCGGGCGGCTCGGGCTCTGAGGCTTCCATCGCCATGCCCTGTGGTCCCACCACAGCGGCTGGCTCCGCCTCCCCTGGCTCCTCCCCCCTGCGTTCGGGACCTGCAGCTTCGGCCTCCACCCTGTGTGGATCTCTATCTGCAGCCCCTGTCTCCCCTATACCTGAATCGGGGGCGACCCTTTCGTCCTCCGATTCCAGCTCCTCTTCGCTTATGTCACTATCTTCACTATCTTCACCTGACTCCCAACCCCACAAAAATGTCTCACAGTTTTCCAGGATGTCCTCTCCCCTGATGCAAGCTGCTTTGCCTGCCTGTGTGCCCTGTGAACCTGCCTGGGGCTGCGAGTCCCCACTCGCAGGTTTTGCCCCTGTGGTTGGCCCTTGTGCACCTGGCTTGTACAGTTTGCACTGATTTACGTGGAACCACTTAGTGCGCCGGGGTACCTTTACGGCGTATACCATGGGACTCGCCTTATCTACAATGTTGTAGGGTCCCATATACAGTGGTTCCAGACTCCCTACTCTGGCGTAGTTTCTGACCATGACCTGGTCTCCTACTTCCCACTCCCGCGTTTTGCGGGGCTCCAGCAACAGGCGATTGCCCTGATGCTGCCTTCCCATGTTCCCAGCCGCCTGCTCATAAACCTGCCTCAGGCGCTCCAAGAGGGTCTGGACGAACTTGTCCCTGCTTATCTCTTGGAGCTGACCCTCAGTGAGCACCGGCGCTAGCACATGGGTGGGGGTTCGCATGATCTTCCCAGTAATCACCTCGTGCGGGGAATACCCCGTACTTTTCGACTGACTGGCCCGGACCCCCATGAGGACTAAAGGCAGAACCTCCGCCCATTTTTGGGGCGAGTTCATAGTCTCTTTCCTCAATTTCTCCTTCAGGGTCCGGTTCATGCGTTCAACAATCCCGGATGACTGGGGATTGTGCACTACGTGCCATTTCCCTTCAATGCCCAAAAGCATGAGGGTGTTCTGCATCACCTGGCCGGTGAAATGACTCCCTTGGTCTGACTCCACAAAACGGGGGAGTCCCCACCGCGAGAACACTTCCCGGACCAAGATTTTTGCAGTACCCAGTGCCGTAGCTGTTCTACAGGGGAAGGCTTCCACCCATTTGGAAAACACATCCACCAAGACGAGGCAGTATTTATAGCCTCCCTGGGTGGTGGGCAGGGGCCCTATATAGTCGATCTGTATCGACTGCCATGGTCCCTCTACCCTCCTGACATGCCCCATGGGCACTTTCCTTTTCTGGGGGTCTGGGTTGTTTGCAGCGCACACGAGACAGCTTGCACAGAACTCGCGGACCTGTTCCCTGAGCCCCGGCCACCATCTCGCTTGCTCTACCCGTTGCCAGGTAACCTCGGGCCCGGGGTGCCCTGCCACTGGTCTCTCGTGAGCCAACAGGAGGAATTCCCTCCTGTGCTGCTGCGGCACAACCCACTGCTCTTCGCGGAACAGCATGCCTTCCTTAACTGAGAGGGTTGCCGTATTGCACGGACCCTCTACCTGCTTCCCCTCAGCAAGGGTTTTGAGGACCGCTTTTAGGGCGGGATCCTGGTTCTGGACGGTCTTAAGGTCTAGGGGCAATGCTACCCTGGTGTTCCCGGGATTCCCGTCCCTGCCTTGGATCGCTGCCATGGGTCTGGGCCCATAGGGGTCCCAGAAAATGCCGTTGCGGGCACCTTCCCTGGCTAGCGCATCCGCCTGCTGGTTGCCCTCCCCACGGGGTTCTGTGGAGGAGTGAGCCTTCACCTTATGGATGAAAATCTCCCCTTCCTCCCCTGCTGCTGCTAGGATCTTTTCCAGCAAGGGCTTCACCGTTAAAGGTCGCCCGTCCGCGGAGGTGTATCCACGGCGGGACCAAATGGCCAGGTATTCCGTACACGAATTGCATGTGAACATACTGTCCGAGCAAATCGTGTATGGGGTTGGGAAAATCTCTGGGTGGGTCACTACATACGCCACCGCAGACAGCTCAGCCTGCTGCGCGCTCATGGTGCTGGGGAGTTTAATCGCCAGGGCAAGGTCTGCCGCAGGGTCATAAACTCCACACCCTGTGAGTCGTTCGCCAGCGGACACTGTGCTGGAACCATCAACATAAATCTCGCGCCCAGTGGGATGTATCCCGGCCCACAAACCTATGTTGACTTCCCACACCCCTTCCACCGAACACTGGTGGGCTGTACCGGGGTATACCAAATTGGCCGCAAGCCTGGGCTCGCAAAAACCTTTAATTCTAAGATCCATCTGGGAAAGAAGAAGGGTCCAGCGTGCAATACGCGCGCTGCTTACGGTCCCATCTTTAATCCTCCCATCTAGAAACATCCTAGTTGGCGTGTGATGGGTGAGGAGAGTGATGGGAGAGAGCCCTGTGAAGATCGCTGATCTTTTCACAGCCCAATGCGTGGCTAAAAGGTGCCTTTCGCAATTGGAGAAACTTCTCTCCACATCCGTTAACACCCTGGACGAACAGACAACCGGCCTCAGCTTGCCGTGTCGCTCTTGGAGCAGCACAGTGCTCAAGCTGTCCCCGCCAGCAGCTACCTCCAGGAAAAACTCCTTCCCCCCATCTATGGCCCCTAAAGCTGGCGCGGTCTGCAGATCCCCTTTTAACTTCTCGAAGGCTGCTTGGCAGCCCTCGTCCCAAGACCACTCCACTCCCTTATGGAGGAGTCGGAGCAGCTGCGCCGCTGTGGCCGCATAGTCTTCGATAAAATCCCTGCAGTATCCGGTCAGTCCCAAAAAGGACCTCACACCCCTTATCGTGTTGGGAAGCGGTAACTCTTGCACCGACTCCCTCCTAGCCTTATCTATGGCTCTTTCCCCAGCGCGAATGGTCAGCCCCAGGAATTTTACTTCCTGCTGACCGATACGTGCTTTCTTAGGGTTTACTTTAAAACCCTTTCTCGCTAGCAGCTCCGATAATTCGGCCAGCAGTGGTCCATGCTCCTCCCTTGAATCCGTAAATAGGAGCAAATCATCCACGTACTGCACTATCTGATTGGGCTGACTAAACTCCTTTAAACTTCCTGCCATACACTGATGGAAAATACTGGGGCTGTTGTGGAAACCCTGTGGCAGACAGTTCCATGTGTACTGTTGTCCTTTGAAAGTAAAGGCAAACTTGTACTGGTCCTCTCGCCGCAGCGGGATGGACCAAAAACCATTCGAGATATCCAGCACCGTGAACGTGGTCGCGGACGCTGGGATGCTCCCTATTAGGTCAGCAACTGCTGCTACCGTGGGCGCGCAGGCGGGAATGTTACTGTTAAGGACTCTGTAGTCCACCGTGGCCCTCCATGAATTATCCGGCTTCCTAACCGGCCATAATGGGGAGTTCACGTGTGTGGCTATCGGCCTCAACACGCCCTGCTGCACCAAGGAGGACATTGCTGTCTCCATGTCAGGTTCTGCTTCTTTGGGGAAGTTATACTGCTTTTGGGGCCGGGTCATGGGGTCCCCATCTACGCTGACCTCAAACCCGGTAACCCTCCCACAATCGTGCTTGTGGGTTGCAAACGCGTGCATATTATCTGACACGTACGTTTGCATGTCCGCTGGGACATCCGCGACCATAAGCCCGAGGTCGTAGCCTCCGGATGGCTTCATGGTACACAGGACCCCTGTTTCTTCCTCCCCCGGAATTACCACTACCTCGCCGTCTCCACCCTTAGCCCCCCAGAGACAGTGATTCCTGAGGTCCACGAGGATCCCGTGCCCCGATAGGAGATCGGACCCGAGGATACCTCTCCCACCCCCCTCATGCCATTTCATCAGTATGCACTTCCATGTGATGTGGAGTGCTCCTAAACGAATGGATAGTGGAAGGGAGAACGCGCCAGCCTGTTCTTTTCCCGTGAACCCCGCTAATGTGAATGGGACCTTGGCAGATAGCGGTGAGTCAAAAAGGCTATCTGTATGAATCACGGTGCAAGAAGCTCCCGTGTCCAACAAATAACTACCCTTCTGTTGCTCTACCTCCATCTCCACCAGGGGTCGCTTCCACGCATCATAGCTGAGCGGACACAGGTAGACGGGCTGCGCAGGCTCTAGTCATTGGGTACTATTAGACTGGGCTGTGGCACCTGCGGGGCCGGTAGCAACCGCCACCTTTCCATGCGCACTCATGAGGTTACGCATGGCTCCCAACGCTGTTTCGATCGCGTCGGGATGGATGGGTGTACTAGCTTCCCTATCAGAGACAGGCGCCTGGGCTCAGGCTGCGGGATTTTTATCCCTGGAATCCTTCCAAGGGTTCCTGCAGTTCTTGCGCCAGTGCCCTGTCTTCCCACACCCGTAACAAGCATTACTGGCCTGCGGGGCGCGGTTACCCTCCTGATGCCACTCCTTTTGAGCCGGGGCTGCGGGTCGTACCTCATGTACCTTTCCCTTAAGGGGACGTGCTCCCATACCCCTGGTATTACGGTACCCTACCGTGAGTCGATTTAGGACCGACTCCTCTGTAGTGGCGGGGTCAATGGGATCAAACCACGCTTTTGCCTGCTCCCTGACGGCTGGCAAACTGTTGGCTACTATACACCTGAGCCAATGAGTTAAACCGACGCCTTCCACATCGACGCGCTCTGGCGCACCTGGGCAGCTACGCTGGTATACTGGCCACAGCCTGTTGGCGAAAACCTTCGGGGGTTCTCCCTGCATCTGCACTGTCTGTCCCAGTCTAACAAACGGACCTTCATCGTCCGCTCCCAATACTTCTAGGACCTCATTTCTTAGTGCCCCATAGGTCTTAGTTCCCCTCTTGCTCTCGTCCGAGAGACACGGAAGGATCGAACTACCTAATGAGAATAACAGCATCTTTGCTGTTTCCCCATCGTCGCAGCCGTTAATGGCTGCGGTTTGCTCTATTTCCCTAAAATGTACGGAAGGGTCGTCTGACTCGGCCAGCTTCGGTACGTGACTGATCATAATCCTCAGCTGGTGTGAGCTGTGAGGCAACACAAGCTGGTTGAGGAGATCCCCTTGTTCCCCATCTGCTCTGTTTGGGCCCCTTTTGATACCCGTGACCGGACACAACGGTCCCGGTTCCACTTCTACCTCAGTGGGCTCTTTCGTTACTTCTACCACTTCCTCCCTTACCCAGGTTTCCGAATAGCTGGGTGGCGCGGAGGGCATAGTGGCTAATACTTCCTCTGCTTTGTTCGGTGGGGATTTCTGAAATTCCTCATCCACTAGCGGCTGGTGTGCTGACGGACTGATAAGTCACACCATGCCGTGCGCTTTGTTCACGGCCCTTTTAAGGTGCTCTATCTCCTTTTGGCAGACGCTGTGATCGGCCCCCTGAAATTTATCCTCGAGGGCCATCTTATATGCCGCCCTAACTCCCGTTAAGCTCTCTTCCTGGGCTTTTATTTGGGCAGCTTGGCGGGCACATCGTTCCTTTAATCTGCCCTCACTTAACTTTGCCTCAGTGACCTGGCACTCGAGGTAATCTATTTTTGCTTTATGGTGGTTGGTGACTACCTGGCGTTCTTGATGCAACGCATTTAAATTCGTGATGAGTAGCTGCCCCCCCCCGTGACCTTCTCATCCATTTCCACCTCTAAACGCCTGATCCGAGCTGCTTGCGCTGTAATGACCTGGTCCGAAATTTGGACTTGTCTTTTATAGCACATCAGCCAGACTGCTTTCTCCACTGTCTTTTTATGTTCCTTGCTATCTGTCCACCTTTCGGCTGCCTCTAGTGGACACTTATCCACCAGCAGGTCACTTATCCATTTCTTAGTCAAATTTACTTTTCCGAACACATAATCTGCTATTCTCTCTTCCATGACATTTCGCCCAATCATACCAAAGTCTAACACATTACTCTCTCGCTGCCAGTGTCCTGCCGCGGTCGCCATTTTCTGTAAGGGTTTTGACCCGTGTGGCTCTGTGCTCAGCCTGGATGCTAGTGCGAGGTTAGGCCTTGTTGCCTGTTCTGGTCTCCAGCCAGTCTGGGAGCACTAGACACCTGTGAGTGGTTCGACCCACTCGCCCTTACGGTTCTGACACTGGACTTAGATGCGAGAGCAATAATGGAGAGAAAACTCAGGTAGACCCGGTTGAATAGTGCGAAATGGAAAATCTTTATTGCATATTATTCAAGATTACGAAATACATGTCATAAGCACAGATTAATGACAGTACAATCTTACACGCAGTTATGTAACTGCATTTAGGGAAATGAGGAACGAACGACACATCGTAAATGGGGGCACACATTACAATTATCCTTAAACTTAAACCCTCTCCTATCAATACCTGCTCTAAACTAGATTTGTAGGATCGAGACTCATGCTCACCACTCGTGATAACTCGGAGAATTCCGAAAACTCTGCTCGGATGTTTTTACCGCAGCACCTGATCACCCACGTGTTGATCAGGGGTCTCTGTACCCCACTTGTTTACTCGTTTCTGCTCCGGCTAGCAGGCTGGACCGTCTGCTGTCATGAAGATCTGTGTTGTCCTCGGAGTTCCGACACTGCTCAAAGAAGAGTCTTCCTGTGCCCTCGCCCTGATGCGATAAAATTCAAAGAATAGTCTTCCGATGCCAGTTGGGTAGCAGTTACCGGTTTATCGAGCGCGGTCGGGGCTTACTGACCGTGACGATATGTATTGTCGTCTTCTTCTCTTCTCATCTCATCTCATCTCATCTCATCTCATCTCGGGCCTTCGGTTCCAACACCGTTTACCGACTTCTCGGGATGGTGTGCCCGTTTCAAGGCTTCACAGCCCGGTTCCACACAGATCTTCGCGGCAAGCCACGAGGCTGATCTCGGCGGATCAGAAAGTTCAATAGTCTTTAAAAGCTGCAAGCGGCAGAGACACGATGCAAGCGGCAAGAGGCAGGAAAATAAGAGTCAAGGCGGCAAGAGCACGAGCACGAGGATAAGAGAAAGATGGACGGTTGGAGGTTTTCAGTTATAGTGCTGAAACTCTTCTTTTCCCGCCCAACCTTAATGTCTTTTCTTTTGTTAGGGTTTTGGCGCTCAAATTTCTTGTATAGGGTGATCTCCGTTTTAATGGGTTTCGGGGATACTCGTAACTGTCTGAGTACCTGTTAATACTTTTCCCATTGTGTAACCGGCTAGTATTCTCCCTGGAGGGGTTTTGGGGCTTCCAAATGTTTCTGTAACTACCCGCAAACGGCTCTCTCATCGTAGAGTCGTGGGGATTTTGCATATTAATGTCTTTGGATGGGTTCTTGATTGCTTGGTACAATAGCCCTTATTCGCACCTGGGAGACCGATTCCAGTATTTATGTGTATACTGCAAACCCATAATGTCTCGTGTATTATCTCAAATGTGCTGAGTCTTGATCGATCTCGCACAAATGTTTATTGGAACGCCATCTTGTCTGCTTATCGAAAAAGTCTAGAATGTTCTGCCACGAGGCGTGGCGGCCATTTTGCAGGCTGCTTGTGTCCACTTTGAAAACCTGACAGCATTCTGCTGAAATAAAGCTGTTTGAACGAAACTGTGTGTTTTTCACCTTATTTATAAAATCGCGATTATATTGCGAATTCTACAGCTTTACTCTGTATCTAACCTGTGCTGTACCTGCCCTGGGAGTGTTTGATGGGATAGTGTAGAGGGAGCTTTACTCTGTATCTAACCCGTGCTGTCCCTGCCCTCGGAGTGTTTGATGGGACAGTGTAGAGGGAGCTTTACTCTGTATCTAACCCGTGCTGTCCCTGCCCTCGGAGTGTTTGATGGGACAGTGTAGAGGGAGCTTTACTCTGTATCTAACCCGTGCTGTACCTGCCCTGGGAGTGTTTGATGGGATAGTGTAGAAGGAGATTTACACTGTATTTAACCCGTGCTGTACCTGCCCGGGGAGTGTTTGATGGGACAGTGTAGAGGGAGCTTTACTCTGTATCTAACCCGTGCTGTACCTGCCCTGGGAGTGTTTGATGGGACAATGTAGAGGGAGCTTGACTCTGTATCTAACCCGTGCTGTACCTGCCCTGGGAGTGTTTGATGGAACAGTGTAGAGGGAGCTTTACTCTGTCTGTAACCTGTGCTGTACCTGCCCTGGGATTGTTTGATGGGACAGTGTAGAGGGAGCTTTACTCTGTATCTAACCCGTGCAGTACCTGCTCTGGGAGTTTTTGATGGGACAGTGTAGAGGGAGCTTTACTCTGTATCTAACCCGTGCTGTACCTGCCCTGGGAGTATTTGATGGGACAGTGTGAGGGAGCTTTACTCTGTATCTAATCCGTGCTGTACCTGCCCTGGGAGTGTTTGATGGGACAGTGTTGAGGGAGCTTTACCCTGTATCTAACCCGTGCTGTACCTGCCCTGGGAGTGTTTGATGGGACTGTGTAGAGGGAGCTTTACTCTGTATCTAACCCGTGCTGTACCTGCCCTGGGAGTGTTTGATGGGACAGTGTAGAGGGAGCTTTACTCTGTATCTAAACCGTGCTGTACCTGCCCTGGGAGTGTTTGATGGGACAGTGTAGAAGGAGATTTACACTGTATTTAACCCGTGCTGTACCTGCCCGGGGAGTGTTTGATGGGACAGTGTAGAGGGAGCTTTACTCTGTATCTAACCCGTGCTGTACCTGCCCTGGGAGTGTTTGATGGGACAATGTAGAGGGAGCTTGACTCTGTATCTAACCCGTGCTGTACCTGCCCTGGGAGTGTTTGATGGAACAGTGTAGAGGGAGCTTTACTCTGTCTGTAACCTGTGCTGTACCTGCCCTGGGATTGTTTGATGGGACAGTGTAGAGGGAGCTTTACTCTGTATCTAACCCGTGCAGTACCTGCCCTGTGAGTGTTTGATGGGACAGTGTAGAGGGAGCTTTAATCTGCATCTAACCCGTGCTGTACCAACTCTGGGAGTGTTTGATGGGACAGTGCAGAGGAAGATTTGCTCTGTATTTAACCTGTGCTGAATCTGCCCTGGGAGTGTTTGGTGGGACACTGCAGAGGGAGGTTTATGCTGTATCTAACCTGTGCTGTACCTGCCCTGGGAGTGTTCAATGGGACAGTGTCGAGGGAGCATTGCTCTGTATCTCACCCGTGCTGTACCTGCCCTGGGAGTGTTTGATGGGACATTGTTGTAAGGGGTGAGACCTGTGGCTCTGTGCTTAGCCTGGGTACTAGTGCGAGGTTAGGCCTTGTTGCCTGTTCTGGTCTCCAGCCAGTCTGGGAGCACTAGACACCTGTGAGTGGTTCGACCCACTCGCCCTTACGGTTCTGACACTGGACTTAGATGCGAGAGCAATAATGCAGAGAAAACTCAGGTAGACCTGGTTGAATAGTGCGAAATGGAAAATCTTTATTGCATATTATTCAAGATTACGAAATACATGTCATAAGCACAGATTAATGACAGTACAATCTTACACGCAGTTATGTAACTAATTTTTGGGAAACGAGGAGCGCACCACACATCGTAAAAGTGGGCACACATTACAATTATCCTTAAAACTTAAACCCTCCCCTATCAATACCTGTCCTAAACTAGATTTGTAGGATCGAGACTCATGCTCACCACTCGTGATAACTCGGAGAATTCCGAAACTCTGCTCGGATGTTTTTCCTGCAGCACCTGACCACCCACGTGTTGATCAGGGGTCTCTGTACCCCACTTGTTTACTCGTCTCTGCTCCGGCTAGCAGGCTGGACCGTCTGCTGTCATGAAGATCTGTGTTGTCCTCGGAGTTCCAACACTACTCAAAAAAGAGTCTTCCTGTGCCCTCACACCGATGCGATAAAATTCGAAGAATGGTCTTCCTGGGCAAGGAAAAAGTGTTTATTCGACTTGCAGGCGCGGTCGGAGCTTACTGACCGTGGCGATACGTATTGTCGTCTTCTTCTCTTCTCATCTCATCTCATCTCATCTCATCTCATCTCATCTCATCTCATCTCGGGCCTTCGGTTCCAACACCGTTTACTGACTTCTCGGGATGGTGTGCCCGTTTCAAGGCCTCACAGCCCAGTTCTTCACAGATCTTCGCGGCAAGCCACGAGGTTGATCCTGGTGGATCAGAAAGTTCGATAGTCTTCCAGCAAGTCAAACAGCAAGAGCTGCAAGAGGCAGAGGCACGAGGCAAGCGGCAAGGAGTCAAGAGGCAAGAGCAAGAGACAGATGGACGGTTGTACCTTACAGTTATAGTGCTGTAATTCCTCTTTTCCCGCCCAATCTTAATGTCTTTCTTTTGTCAGGGTTTTGGCGCTCAAACTTCTTGTTTCGGGTGATCTCCGTTTAATGGGTTTCGGTGATACTTGTAACTGTCTGAGTACCCGTTAATATTTCTCCCATTGTGTAACCGGTCAGTAGTCTCCCTGGAGGGGTTTTGGGGCTTCCAAATGCTTTCTGTAACTACCCGCAAACGGCTCTCTCATCGTAGAGTCGTGGGGATTTTGCATATTAATGTCTTTGGATGGGTTCTTGATCGCTCGGTACAATAGCCCTTATTCGCACCTGGGAGACCGATTCCAGTATTTATGCATAAAATGCAAACCCATTATGTCTTGTCAATTATCTCAAATGTGCTGAGTCTTGTCCGATCTCGCACAAATGTTTATTGGAACGCCATCTTGTCTGCTCATTGAAAAGTCTAGAACGTTCTGCCATGAGGCGTGGCGGCCATTTTACAGGCTGCTTGTGTCCACTTTGAAAACCTGACAGCATTCTGCTGAAATAAAGCTGTTTGTACGAAACTATGTGTCTCCTTCTTATTTTATAAAATCGTGATAATTTTGCGAATTCTACAGTCCCTCCTGTTGATGCGAATAACTCCGCTTATCGTATCAAAAATATTGTGGTGAGCAATATTATCTCGATTCTCCACATCTAGAAATTCCCATAACTTAAAACTATCCAGGGTCTCTGTGTCGTCCTTATTTCCCAGGAAAAACTACATTCTTATAACACCGCAGGCAGCATTTGCCTTTAACTTACACCACTTGTATTTCCTTCCAGGTGTAACCAGGCCGATGCCTCTCGCACCACCTGTATATGCATATTTTTTATTCAAGGAAAAAGAAAAACAACAAAAAAAACCAAACAATCATATTCAACAACACCAAACAAAAATAATCAAAACCAACTCTTAAACATGTAGAGTTCCAAACTTAATTACAGTTTCTAAGAAAAATCACGATCGATTACAACACTTCCGAGGCGCACGTGGAAAACGGGAGTGACGCCATTTTGTCTGTTTACACGGTGCTTTCATCGTGCACAAACACGTAACGTTCTCGCCACTCTCCCGTGTTTTCGTTCTTGGTGAGGCGTTTGCCTCTCTTACAATGCACGACCAATAAGTATATCACAATAAACACTTGGCATACAACTAAAATGTGGGAGGCTATTCTAATCCAGGAAGGCACTTCAATGTTGGTGAACAGATTCCACCACGGTGGAATTACTATGTCCAGAATTTCTGTCCCTATCTCGACAGTCTTTTGTTCTAGGGTGTAAAAATGTTTTTGCGATACCGCGACGGCTTTCAAAAGCTTGGTGAGGTGTTCAGGGAGAGGGGGAATGAGGTATCCGAAATGCGCGACGAATCGCTGCAGGTCGGTGAAGGTTGGTGTATGGTTCAGGAATTGGGACAATTCGCTGTTGTGCTACTTGAACTTCCGCCCTGGGTTTAAAACAGAAACTGCTGTCACTTACCGGACACCGGCTACGGTTTCCATGTTGGTAGTGTTGCGCTGCAGTGGTAACACAATATGTTCCACCCCCGATGTATGCTACCTGCGGAGGCACATGATCTTGTGCCATTGCCTCCATGGTGCAATTCATGGGCTTGGCGCCAGCCGTTCTGAACCCGCACTGTGGTGTTAAAAAGGCATTCAAGTGCTGGGGACACAGTATTATGTGTGCTCCCCGGCCACGACAACCAGAGAGATCTGTACCTGTCATCGTTTGCTCCCAGCGGATGACGTAAGGTGGAACCGCTGCATGGCGAATGTGGGCTCCCCCCTGAATGACACCAATGTTCTCTACCCGGTACACCGGGGCGGGCTTTGCTGTGTCGCCCAAAACCGGCATACGTAAGACTATACCCATAATGGTATGGTTTGATCGTCCGCAGTCCACGGGGACTGGGTATGCTTCTGAAGCTAGTCTGAGCTGGCACGGGTTTAATGCGTTCTGAAAAGGGTGGAGCGCCTGCAGGTGTTTGTTACTTATCCAGGACGGGACCAAACCTTGTTTTAAATCCTCCAAATTACTGCGGCCCTCGCCCAGTAACCATGCCCCGTAAAGCACGCACACCTCATTCTGCGCAGCCTGATCGGACGCATTCCGATCTTCCCTAATCAGGGCATTTACCGTACGCGCATGTTTCTCTAGTTCAGCTATTATTTCTTTTAAATGGAGAGTCATGGCCTGGTCCTCGTGTAACCCAGACCCAACCACCTTATTTTCATCTGTGAGAATGCTTTTTAATTGTGTTTTTAAACCATTAATCTGGGTCTGCAGCTCCACGCTGTCTAGAGCGTTGACCACAGATGTACCTGTATTGAAAGCAGTGAACATGTCGTTCACAACACCCCTTCTTTGCCTCCCCACCTGACCCAAAACTTCATGTGGTGCGGTGTACAAACTTGTTTTATCAATTTCCGCGAAATCGAACTCATAAAATTGTCTATACATCTTGGTCAACAGGACCTGATATAACTGTTCCGTCTTTTTGGGGCACCACTCTGGTAACCGCACCTCGGTGAGATTTAAAATCACCGAGGCCACCGCGTAATGTACCCCCTGAAATAGTATCTGGTCTGTGGGGACCAGTACCAAACCATTCCCGGGTCCCTTACTGGTTTTAGGGCACCCTTCTTCCTTAGCTAGAACCACCGGAATCGTGGGCGGGGCTTTGCGTGGGCGCATAATGAGTTCAGTGGCATTTACCGGGATCGGGGAGTATGGGGCTCCGCACCCCCTGGTGCTCGCATCCCACCTCATCCCCTGTCCGTTATCCTGCCATTGATTGATGAAAAATATGGAGATGCCTTTGGGGCAAACGTGCTTTGACCCCCACATACATACATAAATTCCCTCATCCGGTTCCCACCATTTGTCCCAACAGACTCTCACTTGTCCGTTTGTCCCCGTAATTGTCCGATGGGTATTATTACCCAGTCGCTCCCACTCGACCGAAGAGTTCCTCCTGTTTTTGCTCAGCTTTCGTAGCCACCACCATCGGCTCAATGGGACATTCCCATTACAAGTCAAACAAATTCGTTTGCCAACGGTGACGCTGACTCTGGGTGCGATGATCCTCACTTTGGGGCACATTAAAGAAGTCTCTTTGTAGGCAAAACCCGATGTACTGGAATACTCAGTTGAATTCGTTCCCAGCCATCCTGGCCACCTTCCCTTGTGGAAATAGGTGGTGGTCTCCTCAGCCTCTCGCCTTCCGGTCCCATCCACCGCGATGGGGGCCGTGTCCCCGGAGCATCCAAACACCACGACATCCTTGGTGCGGCCTCGATAGGCCAATCCACATCCGATTGCCGCGAGCAATACTAGAATTCGTTCCATCCTTCCTTGGTTCCTGTGATCAGATAGAATGAGGTAGCCAGCCTCGCAAGGGTCTCTGGCTTTTGTGAATGGTGAGCGGGTCCCCTGACCTCGCCTCACGTAAGAAGACATGTGCGCTGGATAGACTTTAACTATTCCTATCTCTAAAACTCCCATAATTTTACCTCTTTCTGTTAAACAAACTTAAACTACCGACTTAACCTGATTTAAAACTATAAACTCAAACTTATAAACTCATCCTAAACATATCACTCATCTTAATAACTGTACAGTGCCGCCCGTTCCCAGGGCGGCCCGCTCAAATTCTGCGGTTGCTGCCGCAGGCTTCTCCCAACGGTGGGAGGGCATTGACCCCCCCCTTTGATCTGCCGCAGCCTAGCGCTGCTGCGCTGGGACTGGGATCTCCCTGAGCTGCCTTGACCTTGAACTTACGTCTGGGGACATATGGGGGACTTACCCAAATCTTTCTGGGCTGGGGTTTCCGACTTGACCTACGGAGAGCTACCGGGGGCAGGAACTCCAGGACTGACGGACCGGGTTTCGAGACTTCCAGCGTGGCGACCCATGGTCCCACCACAGTCGCTGGCTCCGCCTCCCCTGACTCCGCCTCCCTGAACTCGGGATCTGCAGCTTGTGGCACCGCCCTACTTGGCCCAGTAGGCGGCCCTTCACTCGCAGTCCCTACCTCCCTCGGGACCTGCAGCTTCGGCCTCCACCCTGTGTGGATCTCTATCTGCAGCCCCTGTCTCCCCTATACCTGAATCGGGGGCGACCCTTTCGTCCTCCGATTCCAGCTCCTCTTCGCTTGTGTCACTATCTTCGTTGAGCTCCTCGAGCTCTTCCTCATCTGACTCCCAACCCAAATAAAAGATCTTACATTTTTCTAGGATGTCCTCTCCCCTGATGCAAGCTGCTTTGCCTGCCTGTGTGCCCTGTGGCCCTACCTGGGGCTGCGAGTCCCCACTCGCAGGTTTGGCCCCTGTGGTAGGCCCTTGTGCACCCGGCTTATACAGTTTGCACTGATTTACGTGGAACCACTTAGTGCGCCGAGGTACCTTTACGGCGTATACCATGGGACTCGCCTTATCTACAATGTTGTAGGGTCCCATATACAGTGGTTCCAGACTCCCTACTCTGGCGTAGTTTCTGACTATGACCTGGTCTCCTACTTCCCACTCCCGCTTTTTGCGGGGTTCCAGCAACAGGCGATTGCCCTGATGCTGCCTTCCCATGTTCCCAGCCGCCTGCTCATAAACCTGCTTCAGGCGCTCCAAGAGGGTCTGGACGAACTTGTCCCTGCTTACCTCTTGGAGCTGACCCTCAGTGAGCACCGGCGCTAGCACATGGGTGGGGGTTCGCATGAGCCTCCCAGTCATCACCTCGTGGGGGGAATACCCCGTACTTTTCGACTGACTAGCCCGGACCCCCATGAGGACTAAAGGCAGAACCTCCGCCCATTTTTGGGGCGAGTTCATAGTCTCTTTCCTCAATTTCTCCTTCAGGGTCCGGTTCATGCGTTCAACAATCCCGGATGACTGGGGATTGTGCACTACGTGCCATTTCCCTTCAATGCCCAAAAGCATGAGGGTGTTCTGCATCACCTGGCCGGTGAAATGACTCCCTTGGTCTGACTCCACAAAACGGGGGAGGCCCCACCGCGAGAACACTTCCCGGACCAAGATTTTTGCAGTACCCAGTGCCGTAGCTGTTCTACAGGGGAAGGCTTCCACCCATTTGGAAAACACATCCACCAAGACGAGGCAGTATTTATAGCCTCCCTGGGTGGTGGGCAGGGGCCCTATATAGTCGATCTGTATCGACTGCCATGGTCCCTCTACCCTCCTGATGTGCCCCATGGGCACTTTCCTTTTCTGGGGGTCTGGGTTGTTTGCAGCGCACACGAGACAGCTTGCACAGAACTCGCGGACCTGCTCCCTGAGCCCCGGCCACCATCCCGCTTGCTCTACCCGTTGCCAGGTAACCTCGGGCCCGGGGTGCCCTGCCCCCGGTCCCTCATGAGCCAACTGGAGGAATTCCCTCCTGTGCTGCTGCGGCACGACCCACTGCTCCTCGCGGAACAGCATGCCTTCCTTAACGGAGAGCGTTGCCGTACTGTACGGACCCTCTACCTGCTTCCCCTCAGCAAGGGTTCTGAGGACTGCTTTTAGGGCGGGATCCTGGTTCTGGACGGTCTTAAGGTCTAGGGGCAATGCTACCCTGGTGTTCCCGGGATTCCCGTCCCTACCTTGGATCGCTGCCACGGGTCTGGGCCCATAGGGGTCCCAGAAAATGCCGTTACGGGCACCCTCCCTGGCTAGCGCATCCGCCTGCTGGTTGTCTTCCCCACGGGGCTCTGTGGAGGAGTGAGCCTTCACCTTATGGATGAAAATCTCCCCTTCCTCCCTTACTGCTGCTAGGATCTTTTCCAGCAAGGGCTTCACCGTTAAAGGTCGTCCGTCCGCGGAGGTGTATCCACGGCGGGACCAAATGGCCAGGTATTCCGTACACGAATTGCACATGAACATACTGTCTGAGCAAATCGTGTATGGGGTTGGGAAAGTTTCTGGGTGGGTAACGACGTACACCACTGCAGACAGCTCAGCCTGCTGCGCGCTCATGGTGCTGGGGAGCTTAATCGCCAGGGCAAGGTTTGCCGCAGGGTCATAAACTCCGCACCCTGTGAGTCGTTCGCCAGCGGACACTGTGCTGGAACCATCAACATAAATCTCCCGCCCAGTGGGATGTATCCCGGCCCGCAAACCTATGTTGACTTCCCACACCCCTTCCACCGAACACTGGTAGGCTGTACCGGGGTATACCAAATTGGCCGCAAGCCTGGGCTCGCAAAGACCTTTAATTCTAAGATCCATCTGGGAAAGGAGAAGGGTCCAGTGCGCAATACGCACGCTGCTTACGGTCCCATCCTTAATCCTCCCATCTAGAAGCATCTTAGTTGGTGTGTGATGGGTGAGGAGAGTGATGGGAGAGAGCCCTATGAAGATCGCTGATCTTTTCACAGCCCAATGCGTGGCTAAAAGGTGCCTTTCGCAATTGGAGAAACTTCTCTCCACATCTGTTAACACCCTGGATGAATAGACAACCGGCCTCAGCTTGCCGTGACGCTCTTGGAGCAGCACAGCGCTCAAGCTGTCCCCGCTGGCAGCTACCTCCAGGAAAAACTCCTTCCCCCCATCTATGGCCCCTAAAGCTGGCGCGGTCTGCAAATCCCTTTTTAACTTCTCGAAGGCTGTCTGGCATCCCTCGTCCCAAGACCACTCCACTCCCTTATGGAGGAGTCGGAGCAGCGGCGCCGCTGTGGCCGCATAGTCTTCGATAAAATCCCTGCAGTAACCGGTCAGTCCCAAAAAGGACCTCACACCCCTTATGGTGTTGGGAATCGGTAACTCTTGCACCGACTCCCTCCTAGCCTTATCTATGGCTCTTTCCCCAGCGCGAATGGTCAGCCCCAGGAATTTTACTTCCTGCTGACCGATACGTGCTTTCTTAGGGTTTACTTTAAAACCCTTTCTCGCTAGCAGCTCCAATAACTCGGCCAGCAGTGGTCCATGCTCCTCCCTTGAATCCGTAAATAGGAGCAAATCATCCACGTACTGCACTATCTGATTGGGCTGACTAAACTCCTTTAAACTTCCTGCCATACACTGATGGAAAATACTGGGGCTGTTGTGGAAACCCTGTGGCAGACAGTTCCATGTGTACTGTTGTCCTTTGAAAGTAAAGGCAAACTTGTACTGGTCCTCTCGCCGCAGCGGGATGGACCAAAAACCGTTCGAGATATCCAGCACCGTGAACGTGGTCGCGGACGCTGGGATACTTCCTATTAGGTCAGCAACTGCTGCTACCGTGGGCGCGCAGGCGGGAATGTTACTGTTAAGGACTCTGTAGTCCACCGTGGCCCTCCACGAATTATCTGGCTTCCTAACCGGCCATAATGGGGAGTTCACGTGTGTGGCTATCGGCCTCAACACGCCCTGCTGCACCAAGGAGGACATTGCTGTCTCCATGTCGGGTTCTGCTTCTTTGGGGAAGTTATACTGCTTTTGGGGCCGGGTCATGGGGTCCCCATCTACGCTGACCTCAAACCCGGTAACCCTCCCACAATCGTGCTTGTGGGTTGCAAACGCGTGCATATTATCTGACACGTACGTTTGCATGTCCGTTGGGACATCCGCGACCATAAGCCCGAGGTCGTAGCCTCCGGATGGCTTCATGGTACACAGGGCCCCTTTACCTTCCTCCCCCGGAATTACCACTACCTCGCCTTTTCCACCCTTAGCCCCCCAGAGGCAGTGATTCCTGAGGTCCACGAGGATCCCGTGCCCCGATAGGAGGTCTGATCCGAGGATGCCTCTCACACCCCACTCTTGCCATTTCATCAGTATGCACTTCCACGTGGTGTGGAGTGCTCCTAAATGAATGGATAGCGGAATGGAGAACGCGCCAGCGTGCTCTTTTCCCGTAAACCCCGCTAATGTGTATGGGACCTTGGTAGATAGCGGTGAGTCAAAAAGGCTATCCGTATGAATCACGGTGCATGAAGCTCCCGTGTCCAACAAATAACTACCCTTCTGTTTCTCTACCTCCATCTCCACCAGGGGTCGCTTCCACGCATCATAGCTGAGTGGACACAGGTAGACGGGCTGTGCGGGCTCTAGTCATTGGGTACTATTGGACGGGGCTGCGGCATCTGCGGGGCCGGTAGCAACTGCCACCCTTCCATGCGAAATCATGAGGTTACGCATGGCTCCCAACATTGATTCGATCGCATCGGGATGGATAGGTGCACTAGCTCCCCTATCGGAGACAGGCGCCTGGGCTCGGACTGCGGGATTTTTATCCCTGGACTCCTTCCAAGGGTTCCTGCAGTTCTTGCGCCAATGCCCTGTCTTCCCACACCCGTAACAAGCATTACTGGCCTGCGGGGCACGGTTACCCTCCTGATGCCACTCCTTTTGAGCCGGGGCTGTGGGCCGCGCCTCATGCACCTTTCCCTTAAGGGGACGTGCTCCCATACGCCTGGTATTACGGTACCCTACCGTGAGTCGATTTAGGACCGACTCCTCTGTAGTGGCGGGGTTAGTGGGATCAAACCACGCTTTGGCCTGCTCCCTGACGGCTGGCAAACTGTTGGCTACTATACACCTGAGCCAATGAGTTAAACCGACACCATCTATGCGGTGACGCGCTGGCGCGCCTGGGCAGCTACGTTGATATACTGGCCACAGCCTGTCGGCGAAAACCTTCGGGGGTTCTCCCTCCATCTGCACCGTTTGTCCCATTCTAACGAACGGACCTTCATCGTCCGCTCCCAACACTTCTAGGACCTCATCTCTTAACTCCCCATAGGTATTATTTCCCCTCTTGCTCTCGTCTGAGAGACACTGAAGGATCGAGCTGTCTAATGAGAACAACAGCATTTTTGCTTTTTCCCCATCGTCGCAGCCGTTAATGGCTGCGGTTTGCTCTACCTCCCTGAAATGTACGGAAGGGTCGTCTGACTCGGCCAGCTTCCGTACGTGACTGATCATAACCCTCAGCTGGTGTGAGCTGTGAGGCAACACAAGCTGGTTGAGGAGATCCCCCTCTGCCCCACCTGCTCCGTTCGGGCCCCTGTTGATACCCGTGACCGGACACAACGGTCCCGGCTTCACTTCTACCTCAGGGGGCTCTTCCTCTACTTCTACCACTTCCTTCCTCACCCAGGTTGCCGAATAGCTGGGTGGCGCGGAGGGCACAGTGGCAAATACCTCCTCTGCTTTGTTCGGTGGGGATTTCTGAAATTCCTCACCCACCAGCGGCTGGTGTGCTGACGGGCTGATAAGGCACACCATGCCGTGCGCTTTGTTCAGGGCCTTTTTAAGGTTCCCTATCTCTCTTTGGCAGATGCTGTGATCGGCCCCCTGATGTTTATCCTCGAGGGCCATCTTATATGCTGCCCTAACCCCCGTTAAGCTCTCTTCCTGGGCTTTTATTTGGGCAGCTAGGCGGGCACATCGTTCCTTTAATCTACCCTCATTTAACTTTGCCTCAGTGACCTGGCACTCGAGGTAATCTATTTTCGCCTCATGGTGGTTGGCGACTAATTGGCGTTCTTGATGTAACGCATTTAAAGACGCGATGAGCTGCTGCCCCCCCGCGACCTTCTCGTCCATTTCCACCTCTAAACCCTTGATCTGAGCTGCCTGCGCTAAGATGACCTGGTCCGAAATTTGGACTTGTCTTTTATAGCCCATCAGCCAGACCGCTTTCTCCACTGTTCTTTTATGTTCCTTGCTATCTGTCCACCTCTCGGCTGCCTCTAGTGGACGCTTATCCACCAGCAGGTCACTTATCCATTTCTTAGTCAAATTCACTTTTCCAAACACATAATCTGCTATTCTCTCTTCCATAACATTTCGCCCATTCATACCAGGGTCTAACACATCATTTTCTCGCTGCCAGTGTCCCTTCGTGGTCGCCATTTTCTGTAAGGGGTGACCTGCGGCTCTGTGCTTAGCCTGGGTGCTAGTGCGAGGTTAGGCCTTGTTGCCTGTCCTGGTCTCCAGCCAGCCTGGTAACACTAGACACCTGTGAGTGGTTTGACCCACTCGCCCTTACGGTTCTGACACTGGACTTAGGTGCGAGAGCAATAATGCAGAGAAAACTCAGGTAGACCCGGTTGAATAGTGCGAAATGGAAAATCTTTATTGCATATTATTCAAGATTACGAGATACATGTCATAAGCACAGATTAATGACAGTACAATCTTACACACAGTTATGTAACTAATTTTAGGGAAACGAGGAGCGCATGACACATCGTAAAAGGGGGCATACATTACAATTATCCTTAAAACTTAAACCCTCCCCTATCAATACCTGTCCTAAACTGGATTTGTAGGATCGAGACTCATGCTCACCACTCGTGATAACTCGGAGAATTCCGAAACTCTGCTCGGATGTTTTTACCGCAGCACCTGACTATTCACGTGTTGATCAGGGGTCTCTGTACCCCACTTGTTTACGCGTTTCTGCTCCGGCTAGCAGGCTGGACCGTCTGCTGTCATGAAGATCTGTGTTGTCCTCGGAGTTCCGATACTACTCGAAAAAGAGTCTTCCTGTGCCCTCACCAGTTTGTAAAACTCAAAGAATGGTCTTCCTGGGCAAGGAAAGTGTTTATTCGACTTACAGGCGCGGTCGGGGCTTACTGACCGTGGCGATACGTATGGTCGTCTTCTTCTCTTCTCATCTCATCTCATCTCATCTCATCTCGGGGCTTCGGTTCCAACACCGTTTACTGACTTCTCGGGATGGTGTGCCCGTTTCAAGGCCTCACAGCCCAGTTCTACACAGATCTTCGCGGCAAGCCACGAGGTTGATCCTAGCGGATCAGAGTCCAGAGCCGTCAGGCAAGAGAATAAAGTTCAACAGTCTTCCAGCGAGTCAAAGTAGCAAGTGCAAGAAGCAAGAGACAGCAGTCAGCAGCAAGAGTAGCAAGAGGCAAGAGAAAGATGGACGGTTGTACCTTACAGTTATAGTGCTGTAATTCCTCTTTTCCCGCCCAATCTTAATGTCTTTCTTTTGTCAGAGTTTTGGCGCTCAAACTTCTTGTTTCGGGTGATCTCCGTTTTTAATGGGTTTCGGTGATACTTGTAACTGTCTGAGTACCCGTTAATACTTCTCCCATTGTGTAACCGGCTAGTAGTTTCCCTGGAGGGGTTTTGGGGCTTTCAAATGCTTTCTGTAACTACCCGCAAACGGCTCTCTCATCGTAGAGTCGTGGGGATTTTGCATATTAATGTCTTTGGATGGGTTCTTGATTGCTCGGCACAATAGCCCTTATTCGCACCTGGGAGACCGATTTCAGTATTTATGTATAAAATGCAAACCCATCATGTCTTGTCAATTATCTCAAATGTGCTGAGTCCTGTACGATCTTGCACAAATGTTTATTGGAACGCCATCTTGTCTGCCCATTAAAAGTCTAGAACATTCTGCCACGAGGCGTGGCGGCCATTTTACAGGCTGTTTGTGTCCACTTTGAAACCTGACAGCATTCTGCTGAAATAAAGCTGTTTGTACGAAACTTTATGTCTCCTTCTTATTTTATAAAATCGCGATAATTTTGCGAATTCTACACTCCTCATTCTTTAGTCACAAGAACAACCTTCATTTTTCAACAATACATTTTCATTTTCAGGAACTATCCTTAAACAGAGATGCCCAACATCACTTTGACAACTCAAGTTCCTCCTGCCTCCATCATTAGAGCACTTATCAGCAGACAGGTCAGGGTTCAATTGTGACAGTAGACAATGGGATCTGATGGGGAGACCGAGCCTGCAATATTCTTAACAAACTTCCAGAACAGTTACAAATACCTACCATTAAAAGACTCCTGACTGTTGCAAATGTGAGGTCATTCACATTGGACATAAAAAGGATAAAAGAGGATAGTACTTTCTAAATGGTGGAAAGTTAGAAACAGTGGAGGGCCAAAGAGACTTGGGGATCTGGTCCATGCACATAGATCAGTAAAACAGAAATAATGTAAAAGTCTAATGGAATGCTGGCCTTTATATCTAGAAGACTATAATACAAGAGGGTAGATGTAAGGCTACAACTGTACAAAGCCCTGGTCAACCCATAGAAGCATAGAAGATAGGAGCAGGAGTAAGCCATTCGGCCCCTCGAGCCTGCTCCGCCATTTAATGAGATCATGGCTTTTCATCCAAATTCAGTACCCTGTCCCTGCTTTCTCCCCATATCCCGTGATCCCTTTAGCCTTAAGAAATATATCTATCTCCTTCTTGAATATATTGAATGAATTGGCCTCAACTGCCTTCTGTGGTCGAGAATTCCAAAGGTTCACCAGTCTCTGGGTGAAGAAATTCCTCCTCATCTCAGTCCTAAATGGCTTACCCCTTATCCTTAGACTGTGACCTCTGGATCTGGACTCCCCCGCCATCGGGAACATCCTTCCTGCATCTAGTCTGTCTGGTCCTGTTAGAATTTTATGAGTTTCAATGAGATCCCCTCTCATTCTTCTAAACTCTAGCGAATATAAGCCTAATCGAGCCAATCTCTCTTCATACGTCATTCCTGCCATCCCAGGTATCAGTCTGGTAAATCTTCGCTGCACTCCCTCCATGGCAATAACATCCTTCCTCAGATAAGTCGAACAAAACTGCACACAATACTCAAGGTGTGGTCTCACCAAGGCCTTGTACAACTGCAGGAAGACATCCTTGCTCCTGTACTCGAATCCTCTCGCTATCAAGGCCAACATACCATTTGCCTTCTTAAACGCCTGCTGCACCTGCATGTTTACCTTCAGCAACTGATGCACAAGGACTCCCAGATCTCGTCGCACTTCCCCTTTTCCCAATCTATTGCCGTTCAGATAATAATCTGTCTTCCTGTTTTTGCCACCAAAGTGGATAACCTTGCATTTATCCACATTATACTGCATTTGCCATGCATCTGCCCAGTTACCCAACCTGTCCAAATCATACTGGAGTTTCTCTGCATCCTCCTCACAGCACACACGCCCACCCAGCTTTGTGTCATCTGCAAACTTGGAGATATTACAACTAGTTCCCTCATCTAGATCATTAATAAATATTGTGAATAGCTGGGGTCCTAGCACCGATCCCTGCGGTACCCCACTAGTCACTGCCTGCCACTCGGAAAAAGACCCGTTTATTCCAACTCTTTGCTTCCTGTCTGCCAATCAGTTCTCTATCCAAATCAGTACCTTACCCCCAATCCCATGTGCTTTCAGTTTGCACGCTAATCTCTTATGCGGGACCATATCGAAAGCCTTCTGAAAGTCCAAATAAACCACATCCACTGGTTCTCCCTTATCTCTTGTACCAGTTACATCCTCAAAAAATTCCAGAAGTTTAATCAGGCATGATTTCCCTTTTGTAAATCCATGTTGACTTTGACCGATCCTGTCACTGTTTTCCAAGTGCTCTGCTATTACATCTTTTATAATGGACTCCAGCATTTTTCCCACGATGTCAGGCTTACCAGTCTATAATTCCCCATTTTTTCTCTACCACCTTTTTTAAATGGTGGGGTTACATTAGCTACCCTCCAATCCATGGGAACTGTTCCAGAGTCTATCGAATTTTGAAAGATGACCAGCAATGCTTCTACTATGATTGATGCCCCAGGATATGGGCACGGAGGGAGGGTGAAAAGAAGCAAATAAAATCAAGAATAATATTAATAATAACATATGTTCTTTACTTCTGTAAATGAAATGTCTGCATTCTGTGATTTGAGTGGAGCGGAATAAAATGAATGGAAAGATCCCACAGCAGTTTTTGCTCTGAAAACACTCGACAAACATTCCCCAAAAGAGCCCAGTCCAGAAAAACAGCAATTAAATTATTCTGAAAATAATAATAAAATAAATATAACATATATATACTTTGTTTTTACAAAAGTCTTGCCTTTTCTTAGTTGGGTTGGGAATTAAAGGGAGAGTAAGGTCCCACAACAGGATATGCTCTGACATATCCCACAAATATTCCCCGATAAAGTCCAGTCCAGAAAAAAATCAAATGGCTTGTTGTATATATGTAGCTTTGATTTTTACAAGTCTTGAAAGAAAGGCAAAGTAAGATCCCACAGCAGTGCGGTCTGGAATGAAATCAGTATGATCTAATGGTGTATACTTTGTTTTTTCAGACAAGAGATGCAGTACCAATGCACATGGCAGATAAATTGAACACAGACAAGCCCTGCATACACACCAGCTTTTGCTCTCTGTCTCTCTCTCACACACACACACACACACACAAACACAGGCCAGTCTGCAAAATTGCCACGCAATGCTGTCAGCAATGAAAGAAAGTTGATTTCTCTCATTGCTCTGCTGTGTTTGGCAGTTTAAAAGTAAAAAAAACACTTTCCCGTATCTTAATTTTTCATTTTGCGGCCTACAAAATTAGGCTTTCTATTCTGCATCAAAAGCAAAATTCTGCGGATGCTGGAAATCTGAAATTAAAACAAAAAATGTTGCAAATACTCAGCAGGTCAGGTAGCATCTGTGGAGAGAGAGAGAAACAGAGTTAATTCAGCTTGATGACCTTTCGTCAGATTCTGGCAAGGTTCTGACGACAGGTCATCGAACTGAAATGTTAACTATGCATCTCCATCTCTCTGCATACGCTGCCTGACCTGCTGAGTATTTCCAGCATTCTCTGTTTTGATTTCTATTCTGCCTGTTGTCTTAATTTCATTTGTCTCTCTCATTGCCTGCCTGCCTTGTCTTGATTTGGGTAGAGTGGAATAAAATGTATGCAAAGATCCACAAAGACATTTTTCAGTATCTCACTGACTGTCTTGAAGTGAAGTGAAGTGAAATAAAGTGCAATAAAGTGATACACATCAGCATTACATGTGGCCCAGTCAAGAATGAAATCAATAGGGTTTAATACAACAACAGCAGTTAATAAGACAGCAGTCCACATCTCACACGAACACCAGCTTTTGCTCTCTCCTTCTCTCTCTCTCACTCACACACACAAACACGCACCCTGGCCAGCCTTCAGAGGGATGAATGCAGTGTTGGAAAATTAAAATCAAAAATATTCTTTTCTGTATCTTATCTTTTCACTTTGTGGCCTACAGAAACAAGCTTTCTATTCTGCACCTTGCCTTGTGATTTCATGTCTCGCTCTCTCACTAGCCATCTGTCTGTCTGTCTCTCACTCACATAATCTCCCTCCCATCCACAGTGAACTTAAACTTACAGTGACAGGACACACAGATTCAGCAATTTGCAGAAACATAGACACCCACGCACATACAGACACACTCACACAGACTCTGCACTTTGCAGAAACATAGACACCCACGCACATACAGAAACATTCATACAGACTCTGCAATTTGCAGAAACTCACACACATACATCCATTCTGAAAGGGTGCAGCCTGGAGTGTCTATTTTTGATGATGTCCCTTCCTGGCTGTGCGGCCATGTTTGATGAGGACAATCAAACAGGAAGAAGTGAAGCCGAGACCCCAGAAATCCGGGTCCCCGAGAGGAAGTGAAAGCCCGGGAGGGTGATAAGAAGTAAATACAATCAGGAATAAACAATAATATATATACTTTACTTCTATTAACTAAATGTCTGCCTGTCTGTGGTTTGCCTGGAGTGTAATAAAATGAATGGAAAGATCGCACAGCAGCTTTTGCTCTGAAAACATCCCAAGCACATTCCCCAATAAAGCTCAGTCCAGAAAAAAATCAAATGGATTATTCTGAGAATAATTTAAAAAGTATAATATATATTTTTTTTTTACAAGTTTCTTGTCTTGTTTGAGTTGGGATGAAGGGGAGAGCAAGATCCCACAAACCAGGATGTGCCATGAAACACTCCACAAACATTCCCCTATAAAGTCCAGTACAGAAAAATATCAAATGGCTTGATGTATATTTGGAAATTTGCTTTTTACTAAATTCTTGAATGAAAGACAAAGTAAGATCCCACAACAGTGCAGTCTGGAATTAAATCAGTATGATCTAATGGTGTATAATTTGTTTTTTTCAGACATGAGATGCAATACCAATGCACATGGCAGATAACTTGAACACAGACAAGCCCTGCATACACACCAGCTTTTGCTCTCTGTCTCTCTCTCTCTCCCCCACACAACACACAGGCCAGCCTTAAAATTGCCACAAATCACTCAGCAATGAAAGAAAGTTGATTTATTTCATTGCTCTGCTCTGTTTGGCAGTTTAAAAACAAACATACATTTCTCATTATTTTATCTTTTCAGTTTGTGGCCTACAGAAACAGGCTTTCTAATCTGCATCAAAAGCAAATGCTGTGGATGTGGGAAATCTGAAATCAAAACAGAAAATGCTGGAAATACTCAGCAGGTAAGGCAGCATCTGTGGAGAGAGAGAGAATCAGAGTTAATGTTTCAGCTCGATTACCTTTTGTCAGATTCTGGCAAGGTTCTGACGAAAGGTCATCGAGCTGAAACATTTACTCTGTTTCTCTGTATCTCTACTGATGCTGCCTAAAATACTGAGTATTTCCAGCATTTTCTGTTTTTATTTCCATTCTGCATGTTGTCTTGATTCCATGTGTCTCTCTCACTACCTGCCAGCCTGCTTGTCTGCCTTGTCTTGATTTGAGTAGAGTGGAATAAAAAGAATGCAAAGATCCCACAGCAGCTTTTATTGTCAGAAATTCCACAAAGACATTTTTCGGCTTCTCACTGACTGTCCGACTTGAAGCGATGTGAAATGAAATAAAGTGCAATAAAGTGATACACATCAGCATTACATGTGGACCAGGCCAGAATGAAATCAATAGGGTTTAATAGAACAACAGCAGGTAATAAGACAGCAGAACACATCTCACACAAACACCAGCTTTTGCCCTCTCTCTCTCTCTCTCTCTCACAGCCTGGACAGCCTGCAGAGGGATGACTGCCGTGTTGGAAGATTAAACCAAAAAGACACTTTTCAGTATCTTATCTTTTCACTTTGTGGCCTACAGAAACAGGCTTTCTATTCTGCAACTTGCCTTTTCATTTCATGTCTCTCTCTCTCTCACTGACTGTCTGTCTGTCTGACTCACACAGTCTCCCTCCCAACCACATTGAACTAAAATTTACATTATCACTCACACCCTCACACAGACTCTGCAATTGGCAGACACACAGATACCCACACACATACATACACCCTCACAGACTCTGCAATTAGCAGAAACTCACACACACACAATTATTTTGAAAGATGTGGAGCCTGGGAGTGTCAATGTTTGATGAGGACAATCAAACAGGAAGAAGTGAAGCCGAGGCCCCAGAAATCCGGGTCCCCAAGAGGAAATGAAAGCCCGGGGAGGGTGAAAAGAAGTAAATACAATCAGGAATAAATAATAATATATATATTTACTTCTGTTAACTAATGTCTGCCTGTCTGTGGTTTGCCTGGAGTGTAATAAAATGAATGGAAAGATCGCACAGCTGCTTTTGATCTGAAAACATCCCAAGCACATTCTCCAATAAAGCCCAGTCCAGAAAAAAATCAAATGGATTATTCTGAAAATAATTTATAAAATATAATACATACTTTTTTTAAATGTCTTGTTTGGGTTGGGCTGAAGGTGAGAGTAAGATCCCACAGCAGGATGTGCCATGAAACATTCCACAAACATTCCCCAATAAAGTCCAGTCCAGAAAAATATCAAATGGATTATTCTGAAAATAATTTATAAAATATAATATATACTTTTTTTAAATGTCTTGTCTTGCTGGGTTGGGCTGATGGGGAGAGCAAGATCCCACAGCAGGATGAGCCATGAAACACTTCACAAACATTCCCCAATAAAGTCCAGTCCAGAAAAATATCAAATGGCTTGATCTATATATGCAGATTTGCTTTTTTACAAAATTCTTGAAAGAAAGACAAAGTAAGCTCCAACAACAGCGCAGTCTGGAATTAAATCAATATGATCAAATGGAGTAAACTTTCTGTTTTTTTCAGACATGAGATGCAGTACCAATGCACACAGCAGATAACTTGAACACAGACCAGCCCTGCATACACACCAGCTTTTGCTGTCTGTCTCTCTCTCTCTCTCTCACACACACACAGCCAGCCTGCAAAATTGCCACAAATTACTGTCAGCAATGAAAGAAAGTTGATTTCTATCATTGTTCTGCTATGTTTGGCAGTTTAAAAGCAAACAGACAGTTTTCTTCCCCTCACCTCCCCTTTCAGCATTCCGTAGGGACCGCTCCCTCCGCGACACCCTAGTCCACTCCTCTACCACCCCCAGCACCCCTTCCCCTTCGCCCGGCACCTTCCCGTGCACGCGCAGGAGATGCAACACATGCCCTTATACCTCCCCTCTTCCCACTGTCCAGGGCCCCAAACACCCCTTCCAGGTGAAACAGCGATTTACTTGTACTTCCTGCAATTTAGTATACTGTATTCGCTGCTCACGATGTGGACTCCTCTACATTGGGGAGACCAAACGCAGATTGGGTGACCGCTTTGCGGAACACCTCCGTTCAGTCCGTAAGGGGGACCCCGAGCTCCCGGTGGCCTGTCACTTTAATTCACCGCTTCACTCCCACTCTGACCTCACCGTCCTCGGTCTATTACACTGTTCCACGGAAGCTCAGCGTAAGCTCGAGGAACAGCACCTCATCTTTCGTTTAGGCACGCTACAGCCCTCTGGACTCAATATCGAGTTCAACAATTTTAGATCATAACCTCAGCTCCAATCACATTTATATTTTATTTTATCCACCCTTTTATTTGTCCCCCCCCACCTTTTTTTTCCTCCTAGAAGCTGGCAGCTGTCCTTCATTCTGCCAGTGGATTTCACACTTCATTCAGCCTTAATCTGTCACATTAACACCACCTCTAGCCTTGCATTTCTCTTAATGTCTTTTAATGTCTCTTCATCTCCCCCTTTGTTCCTTTATCCCCTCCCCCTTTTCCCAGCTTTACCCTGGCCTTAAATCTATTTGATTTCCGGCTCTTCCCAGTTCTGATGAAAGGTCATCGACCTGAAACGTCAACTCTCTTTCTCTCTCCACGGATGCTGCCTGGACTGCTGAGTTTTTCCAGCGTTTTCTGTTGTTATTTTGGATTTCCAGCATCCGCAGTATTTTGCTATTGTATTAGTTTTCAATATTTTATCTTTTCAGTTTGTGGCCTACAAAAACAGGCTTTCTATTCTACAAGAAAAGCAAATGCTGTGCATGTGGAAATCTGAAATAAAATCAGAAAATGCTGGAAATACTCAGCAGGTAAGGCAGCATCTGTGGAGAGAGAGAGAAACAGAGTTAATGTTTCAGTTCGATTACCTTTTGTCAGTTTCTGGCAAGGTTCTGACGAAAGGTCACCGAGCTGAAACATTTACTGTGTTTCTCTGTACCTCCACTGATGCTGCCTAACATACTGAGTATTTCCAGCATTTTCTGTTTGTATTTCTATTCTGCATGTTGTCTTGATTTCATGTGTCTCTCTCACTGCTTCTCTGCCTTGTCTTGATTTGAGTAGAGTGGAATAAAAAGAATGCAAAGATCCCAGAGCAGCTTTTATTGTCAGACAGACCACAAAGATATTTTTCAGTATTTCACTGACTGACTGTCTGTCTTGAAGTGAAGTGAAATGAAATAAAGTGCAATAAAGTGAAACACAACAGCATTACATGTGGACCAGGCAAAATGAAATCAATGGGGTTTAATACAACAACAGGTAATAAGACAGCAGAACATATCTCACACAAACACCAGCTTTTGCCCTCTCTCTCTCTCACACACACACACTCACAGCCTGCAGAGGGATGACTGCCGTTTTGGATGATTAACACCAAAAAGACACTTTTCAGTATCTTATCTTTTCACTTTGTGGCCGACAGAAAAGGCTTTCTATTCTGCTACTTGCCTTTTGATTTCATGTCTCTCTCGCTCTCACTGACTCTCTGTCTGTCTCTCACTCACACAGACTCCCTCCCACCCACATTGAACTAAAATTTACAGTAACATGACACACACACTCACACAGACTCTGCAATTTGCAGACACACAGACACCCACTCATTTACAGAAACACTCACACGGACTCTGCAATTTGCAGACACACAGACACGCACTTACAGACACACTCACACAGACTCTGCAATTTACAGACACACACCCTCACACAGACACATCCATTTGGAAAGATGCGGAGCCTGGGAGTGTCAATTTTTGATGATGTCCCTTCCTGGCTCTGCGGCCATCTTTGATGAGGACAATCAAACAGGAAGTGGTGAAGCCGAGGCCCCAGAAATCCGGGTCCCCGAGAGGAAATGAAAGCCCGGGAGGGTGAAAAGAAGTAAATACAATCAGGAATAAATAATAATATATATACTTTACTTTTGTTAACTAATGTCTGCCTGTCTGTGGTTTGCCTGGAGTGTAATAAAATGAATGGAAAGATCGCACAGCAGCTTTTGCTCTGAAAACATCCCAAGCACATTCCCCAATAAAACCTAGTCCAGAAAAAAATCAAATGGATTATTCTGAAAATAATTTAAAAAATATAATATATACTTTTTCTTTAACAAATTTCTTGTCTTGTTTGAGTTGGACTGAAGGGGAGAGTAAGATCCCACAGCAGGATGTGCCATGAAACACTTCACAAACATTCCCCAATAAAGTCCAGTCCAGAAAAATATCAAATGGATTGATGTATATATGTAGATTTGCTTTTTACTAAATTCTTGAAAGAAAGACAAAGTAAGATGCAACAACAGCGCAGTCTGGAATGAAATCAGTTTGTTCTAATGGAGTATACTTTATGTTTTCTTCAGACATAAGATGCAGTACCAATGCACACGGCAGATAACTTGAACACAGACAAGCCCTGCATACACACCAGCTTTTGCTGCTTGTCTCTCTCTCTCTCTCACACAAACACACACACAGCCAGCCTGCAAAATTGCCACAAATAACTGTCAGCAATGAAAGAAAGTTGATTTCCATCATTGCTCTGCTCTGTTTGGCAGTTTAAAAGCAAACAGACAGTTTTCAGTATTTTAGCTTTTCAGTTTGCGGCCTACAGAAACAGGCTTTCTATTCTGCATCAAAAGCAAATGCTGTGGATGTGTGAAATCTGAAAGCAAAACAGTAAATGCTGGAAATATTCAGCTGGTAAGGTAGCATCTGCGGAGAGAGAGAGAAACCGAGTTAATGTTTCAGCTCGATTACCTTTTGTCAGATTCTGGCAAGGTTCTGACGAAAGGTCATCGAGCTGAACTTTTACTCTGTTTATCTGTAGCTTAAATTATGCTGCCTAACCTACTGAGTATTTCCAGCATTTTCTGTTTTTATTTCTATTCTGCATGTTGTCTTGATTTCATGTGTCTCTCTCACTGCCTGCCTGCCTTGACTTGATTTGAGTAGAGTGGAATAAAAAGAATGCAAAGATCCCAGAGCAGCTTTTATTGTCAGACAGTCCACAAATACATTTTTCAGTATCTCACTGACTGACTGTCTGTCTTGAAGTGAAGTGAAATAAATTGCAATAAAGTGATACACAACAGCATTGCATGTGAACCAGAATTAAATCAATAGAGTTTAATACAGCAACAGCAGGTAATAGGACAGCAGACCACATCTCACACAAACACCAGCTATTGACCTCTCTCTCTCTCACGGACACACACTCATAGTCTAGCCAGCCTGCAGAGGGATGACTGCCGTGTTGGAAGAGTAAAACCAAAAAGACACTTTTCAGTATCTGATCTTTTCACTTTGCGGCCTACAGAAACAGGCTTTCTACTCTGCTACTTGCCTGTTGATTTCATGTCTCTCTCACTCTCACTGACTCTCTGTCTGTCTGTCACTCACACAGACTCCCTCCTACCCACATTGAACCAAAATTTACAGTAACATGTCACACACACTCACACAGACTCTGCAATTTGCAGACACACAGACACCCACTCACTTACAGACACACTCACACAGTCTCTGCAATTTGCAGACACACAGACACCCACTCACTTACAGACACACTCACACAGTCTCTGCAATTTGCAGACACACAGACACCCACTCACTTACAGACACACTCACACTGTCTCTGCAATTTGCAGAAACTCAACCTCACACAGCCACATCCATTTTGAAAGATGCGGAGCCTGGGAGTGTCAATTTTTGACGATGTCCCTTCCTGGCTGTGTGGCCATGTTTGATGAGGACAATCCAACAGGAAGAAGTGAAGCCGAGGCCCCAGAAATCCGGGTCCCCGAGAGGAAATGAAAGCCCGGGAGGTAGAAAAGAAGTAAATACAATCAGGAATAAATAATAATTTCTATACTTTACTTCTGGTAATTAAATGTCTGCCTGTCTGTGGTTTGCCTGGAGTGTAATAAAATGAATGGAAAGATCGCACAGCAGCTTTTGCTATGAAAACATCCCAAGCACATTCCCCAATAAAGCTCAGTCCAGAAAAAAATCAAATGGATTATTCTGAAAATAATTTTAAAAGTATAATGTGTACTTTTTTTTAAACACATGTCTTGTCTTGTTTGTGTTGGGCTGAAGGGGAGAGTAAGATCCCACAGCAGGATGTTCCATGAAACACTTCACAAACATTCCCCGATAAAGTCCAGTCCAGAAAAATATCAAATGGCTTAATATGCAGATTTGCTTTTTACAATATTCTTGAAAGAAAGGCAAAGTAAGATCCCACCATAGCGTAGTCTGGATTTAAAACAATATGATCTAATGGTATATACTGTACTTTCTGTTTTTTTCAGACATGAGATGCAATAGCAATGCACATGGCAGATAACTTGAACACAGACAAGCCCTGCATACACACCAGCTTTTGCTGTCTGTCTCAGCCAGCCAGCCAGCCAGCTTGCCACAAATCACTGTCAGCAATGAAATAAAGTTGATTTTCATCATAGCTCTGCTATGTTTGGGAGTTTAAAAGCAAACAGACAGTTTTCAGTATCTTATTCTGCATGTTGTCTTGATTTCTCTCACTGCCTGCCAGCCTGCCTTGTCACACACAAACTCACAGCCTGGCCAGCCTGCAGAGGGATGACTGCCGAGTTGGAAGATTAAAACCAAGATGACATACAGACAGACTCTGCAATTTGCAGAAACTCACACTCTCACATCCATTTTGAAAGGGGTGCAGCCTGGGAGCAGCTGTGTCACGTGACCCTGTGACCCTCACAATGGGCGATGACGCGATCAGCTCGAGCGGGAAACCCTTAAATTAAATCAATTTAAATAAACGTCCACACACTCAATCCGGGTCTTGCTCCCTGCAGCGCCCTCAGGAGTCTCTGTCCGTCTGAACTGAACCGATTGTCCCCCAGCCTGAAACAGATTAAAGATTAAACAGGAAATAAACAGATTGAACATCAGTGTAAATAACCGCGAGACTGGGGTTAATAATTCAATAATAATTACAGACCAATATTACCCACAGTGACTGAAACCCATTGATATTTTATTTATTACATTAAACATTAACACAAACACTCACTCGATCCGCTCCAGACTCCGGCAGGTCAGTGTGAGGCGGCTGAGAGCGGGGACAGATCGGTCTGTGAAGGAGTTTGATCTCAGGTCCAGATCCGTCAGTGAGCGGTTTGTACTGAGAGCGGAGGCGAGATCCTCGGCACAAGAATCTGTGAGACCGACAGCCCATAGACTGGGGATCAGAGAGAGAAATAACAGGAATCAGAGTAAATCCCAGAGTTTATTAATAAAACTATTACTGATACTAATAATAATGTTCAGTGTTAGACATCCAGTTATTATAAACACAATCTCACACAGTCTGGTACTTACCCCAGTGTCTGTATTTTACAGTCCGGGTTCCTCAGAGCCACAGACAATAGTTTCACTCCTGAATCTCCCAGTTTATTGCGGCTCAGGTCCAGATCCGTCAGTGAGCGGTTTGTACTGAGAGCGGAGGCGAGATCCTCGGCACCAGAATCTGTGAGACCGACACCATCCAGACTGGGATCAGAGAGAGAAATAACAGGAATCAGAGTAAATCCCCAGAGTTTATTAATAACACTATTACTGATACTAATAATAATGTTCAGTGTCAGACATCCAGTTATTATAAACACAATCTCACACAGTCTGGTACTTACCGCAGTTTCTGTATTTTACAGTCCGGGTTCCTCAGAGCCGCAGACACTAGTTTCACTTCTGAATCTCCCAGGTCATTGTGACTCAGTCTAAACACAAACAGAGAGAGAGAAACAAACTGAATCAAAGCCCGGATCTGATATATTTTTCTCTCTCGGATATTACAACAATCACTGAAAGTATTTCAGGAAATTAATAACCCAGTTTCCCCCCGCGATTTCCCCCCTGGTCGGGTCAGGTAGGGCCGGGGTCGCTTGGGTGGGGCCGGGGTCGGTGGCGGGTTGTGTGGGGCCGGGGGCGGGTTGGGTCGGGTGGGGCCGGGGTCGGGCCGGTGTTCGGTTGGGTCGGGTGGTTCCGGGGTCGGTGGCGGGTCGGGTGGGGCCGGGGTCGGGCCGGGGTTAGTTGGGTCGGGTGGGGCCGGGGTCGGTGGCGGGTCGGGTGGGGCCGGGGTCGGGCCGGGGTCCAGTTGGGTCGGTTGGGGCCTGGGTCGGTGGCGGCTCGGGTGGGGCCGGGTGGGGCCGGGGTCGGGCCTGGATCCGGTTGGGTCGGGTGGGGCCGGGGTCGGGGCCGGGCCGGGGTCGGTGGCAGGTCGGGTGGGGTCGGGTTGGGTGGGGCCGGGTTCGGTGGCGGGTCGGGTGGGTTCCAGTCCGGGTCGGTTGCGGCCGGGCTCGGTGGTGGGTCGGGTGGGGCCGGTTTCGGTTGCGGATTGGGTGGGGTCGGTAGTGGGTCGGTTCCGGCCGGGGTCGGTGGCGGTTCGGCTGTGGTTGGGATCGGGTCGGGTCGGGTGTGGTCGGGGTCTGTGGCGGGTCGATTGGGGTCAGGGTTCAGTGGAGGGTCGCGGCCTCGGTCTAGAGAATTGGAGGAAGCGGGTTTGATGACGTTATTTGATGACGCACACATTGAGTTTGCCCATTGTGATGTCAGTGTTCTACAGTATTGAGTTTCTACAAACACTGACAACATCTCCACAGAGGAGCTCGGCTGCACCCAGGCTCTCCCACAACTCCCTCTATATGCTAATGGAGGAAGCCACAGCACGCAGGGAGGTTCTCTTCACTTCCATTGGGTGGAAGAGACCAACACAGCCTGGTTGCACATTGCACAGTGGGACTCAAGCAGGGATGTAGTCTGGAGTATCAGGCTGCAGTGGCGCAAACCTTTCAATGGTTTGAATAGATCACGAAACGTTACTGCAAAGCCAAACTTAACCTCATCCTGCTGTACCACTCATTACAACCCCATCACCATGCCTTCCCTACCCTACTCCTGCACATCCTTACTCCCAACAACTTACCCTGCACCTCCACCCAGCCCTCTCTATCAATATTATCACATCCCCATCTCACTACCCACCCTCACACTCACCCTCATCCTAGTCCAATCATACCAACTAACAACACACAAGGGTAGGCAATTGTATGTTTTAGCCAATGTTCATGTGAAGCTTCTGTTAATTTTTTTTAATTTGTTTACAGGATCAGGGCTTCGCTGGTAAGGCCAGCATTAATTGCCCATCCCTAGTTGCCCTTGAGAAGGTGGTGGTGAGCCGCCTTCTTGAACTGCTGCAGTCCATGTGTTGATGGTACTCCCACAGTGCTGTTAGGTAGGGAGTTCCAGGATTTGGACCCAGTGACGATGAAGGAACGGCGATATACTTCTAAGCCAGGATGTTGTGTGACTTGGAGGGGAACTTGCAGGTGGTGGTGTTCCCATGCGCCTGCTGCCCTTGTCCTTCTAGGTGGAAGAGGTTGTGGGTTTGGGAGGTGCTGCCGTAGAAGCCTTGGCGAGATGCTGCAGTGCATCTTGTAGATGGTACACACTGCAGACATGGTACGCCGGTGGTGGAGGGAGTGAATGATTAATGTGGTGGATGGGGTGCCAATCAAGCGGGCTGCTTTGTCCTGGTTGGTGTCGAGCTTCTTGAGTGTTGTTGGAGCTGCATCATCCAGGCAAGTGGAGAGTATTCCATCACACTCCTTACTTGTGTCTTATAGATGGTGGAAAGGCTTTGGGGAGTCAGGAGGTGAGACACTCGCCGCAGAATATCTAGCATCTGACCTGTTCGTGTTGCCACAGTATTTATGTGGCTGCTCCAGTTAAGTTTCTGGTCAATGGTGACCCCAAGGATGTTGATAGTGGGGGAATCGGCGATGGTAATGCCATTGAACGTCAAGGGGAGGTGGTTGGACTCTCGCTTGTTGGAGATGGTCACTGCCTGGCACTTCTGTGGCGCGAATGTTACCTGCCACTTATCAGCCCAAGCCTGAACGTTGTCCAGGTCTTGTTGCATGCGGGCATGGACTGCTTCATTATCTGTGGAGTTGTGAATGGCGCTGAACACTGTGCAGTCATCAGCGAACATCCCCATTTCTTAACTTATGTTGGAGGGAAGATCATTGATGAAGCAGCTGAAGATGGTTGGGCTTAGGACACTGCCCTGAGGAACTCCTGCAGCGATGTCCTGGGGCTGTGATGAGTGACCTTCAACCACCACAACCATCTTCCTTTGTGCTAGGTATGACTCCAGTCAGTGGAGCGTTTCCCCCCCCGATTCCCATTGACTTCAGTTTTACTAGGGCTCCTTGATGCCACACTCGGTCAAATGCTGCCTTGATGTCAAGGGCAGTCACTCTCACCTCACCTCTGGAATTCAGCTCCTTTGTCCATGTTTGGACCAAGGCTGTAATGAGGTCGGGAGCCGAGTGGTCTTGGTGGAACCCAAACTGGGCATCAGTGAGCAGGTTATTGATGAGTAAGTGCCTCTTGATAGCACTGTCGATGACACCTTCCATCACTTTGCTGATGATTGAGAGTGGACTGATGGGGCAGTAATTGGTCTGGTTGGATTTGTCCTGCTTTTTGTGGACAGGACATACCTGGGCAATTTTCGGATAGATGCCAGTGTTGCAGCTGTACTGGAACAGCTTGGCTAGAGGTGTGGCTAGTTCTGGAGCACAAGTCTTCAGCGCGATAGCCGGGATGTTGTCGGGGCCCATAACCTTTGCTGTATCCAGTGTTCTCAGCCATTTCTTGATATCACGTGGAGTGAATCGAATTGGCTGAAGACTAGCTTCTGTGATGTTGCGGACCTCCGGAGTAGGCCGATATGGATCATCCACTCGGCACTTCTGACGGTTGCAAACGATTCAGCCTTGTCTTGTCTTTTGCACTCTCGTGCTGAGCTCCACCATCATTGAGGATGGGGATATTCATGGAGCCTCCTCCTCCCGTTAGTTGTTTAATGATCCACGACCATTCACGTCTGCATGTGGCAGAACTTCAGACCTTTTACCTGATCCGTTGATGGCGGGATCGCTTAGCCCTGTCTATAGAATGCTGCTTCTGCTTTTTGCATGCATGTAGTCCTGTGTTGCAGCTTCCCCATGTTGGCACCTCATTTTAGGTATGCCTGGTGCTGCTCTTGGCATGCTGTTCTGCATGGGTTGGTCCGCTGACTTGTTGGTAATGGTAGATATGAGGTTACAGATTTTGGCGGCATACATTTCTGCTGCTGCCCCACACCGCCTCATGGATGCCCAGTTTTGAGCTGCTAGATCTGTTCTGAATCTATCCCATTTAGCACGGTGATAGTGCCACACAACACGATGGAAGGTGTCCTCAGTGTGAAGATGGGACTCGTCTCCACAATGACTCTGCGGTGGTCACTGCTGCCACGGACAGATGCATCTGCGACAGGTAGATTGGTGAGGACGAGGTCAAGTAGGTTTTACCCTCACCACCTGTCGCAGGCCCAGACTGGCAGTTATGTCCTTCAGGACTTGGCCAGCAGTGGTGCTACCGAACCACTGTTGGTGATGGACATTGAAGTCCCCCACCCAGAGTACATTCTGTGCCGTTACTAGTTCCAAGCGGTGTTCAACAGGGAGGAGTACTGATTCATCAGCTGAGGGAGTGCGGTAGGTGGTAATCAGCAGGAGGTTTCCTTGCCCATGCTTGACGTGAAGCCATGAGACTTCATGGGGTCCGGAGTCAATGTTGAGGACTCCCAGGTCCACTCCTTCCCGACTGTATACCACTAAGACACCACCCCCCTGGTGTGTCTGTTCTGCAGGTGGGACAAGACATACCCAGGGATGGTGATGGAGGAGTTCGGGACATTGCTGAAAGGTATGATTCTGTCAGGCTGTTGCTTGACTAGTCTGTGCGACAGCTCTCCCAATTTTGGCAGAAGTCCCCAGATGTTGGTGAGGAGGATTTTGTAGGGTTGACTGGGCTGGGTGTGCTGTTGCCGTGTCTGTAACCGGTGCTGAGTGGTCCGTCCGGTTTCATTCTTATCATTTTGTTTCACAGCAGTTACTTACAACTGAGTGACTTACTTGGCCATTTCAGAGGGCAGTTAACAGTCAACCACATTGCTGTGGGTTTGGAGTCACATCCAGGCCAGACCGGCAGGTTTCCTTCCCTAAAGGACATTCGTGAACCAGATGAGTTTTTACAACAATCCGATAGATTCATGGTCACCATTACTGATGCTAGCTTTTTATTCCAGATTTATTTAATTAACTGAATTTAAATTCCCCAGCTGCAGTGGTGGAGATTTGAACTCATGTCTGTGGATTATTAATCTAGGCCTCAGGATTACTAGCCCAGTGACATTACCACTACGCTACCGTTCCCTAATTGGGTGTCAAACATTGAAATCTTTATTTTCAACTCCTTCTGTTCTTGGACATAGTTGTGTGCACCTTTGGAAGGGGCTCAGTGAGTTGCAGTGAATGGTGAGACATAACGGTACCCCCTGCAATGCTGATGAGTGTGACAGGAATGGTTTGGGCATTGTAGGGATGCTTTGTATTGTTGGTGTGGGCTGGTGCCAACCTGGCGCATCATGTGTCATCCAGGGCGTGCAGGGTCAAGTGAAGAAAATCTGGCCATGGTGAGGCCATCTCTGGCGACCCGGTCAGCAATGTGGACGGATGTTGATGCCCTCTGTGCTGTGCAGCATCAGGAGTTGTGGAACAGGTTGGTGTTGTTGTTGGTGCTGCTGGTGTGCCTGGTGCTCCAGGTGTTGGGGTTGATCGTGGTGGGACTCTGAGGCCCAAGGTGAGACAGTATAAACCGCACCCGTGCTGATGTAATAGATGGCAGGTGAACTTGAGATGTCAGAAGCAATCTGTCAATGGTGAGAGAGATTGTTCCAATGAGGTGACACTGGATAGAGAGTTTGCTCCAAACACTTGCAACCTGCATAAAGCTCAATCTGTCTTCCAAATGCAGTAAGCAACATGCTTCTGTGCTTGGAAAGTGAAGAGCTGTGAGATGGGAGCTTTTATAGCACATTTCCAGCTGTCAAGTAACGAAATGATTCCATGGCCTTTCAACTCCCGCCCTGCTTACCTGACGTGATCCCCGAGCAGCGTGGACCACGTGGGCGACCTGGTAAACTCTGAAGGGGAGCTGAAAATAGTTGTTAATCCTTTGTTAACAATGTCAGAGTGACCTGAATTGCCTCCCCCGCCGCTACGTGTCGGGTCTGCAAAGCGCCGACAGACCCGACAATTGGGAAAGGCGCGTGGTGGCGGTTTGACAGCGGGGTCCCGACCCGCTGGAGAAAAATCCAATTTCCCACCCGACCCGCCACTGATCGCTCCCGCTGACCCCTGCGAAATTCCCCCCTGATTGGGAATGTATCTCACTCTGTCCAACTGCCCATATATTCAGGGACTGTCAGTAAATGTATTTATTATATAAAGTGCTGTCTGTGTGAAGCCTTTAAATGTCCCTCAGTCTGGTCTCATTCCCTGATGATCAGAATTACCCTCCTGGAGCACAGTGACCGGCCTCGTCATGTTTGGAGAACCTTGTCTCATTTCTGCTGCTCCTTAAATCCCGGATTTTAAGGAATGGGGCGATTTTCCCAGAATTATATGATAAAGCGGTGATTCCCTGTACTTTATACTTTGTGCATTATATTAATCTGTATAATATCTCGGGGTGAGTTATATTGTGAAACGCTAACTGCTGCTGTAAAATCAGTCCCCCAGGATTTCATATAACACAGAGAATTTATTCTGAAATAAAAACAGGAAATGCTTGAAATACCCAGCAGGTCAGGCAGCATCTATAGAGAGAGAAACAGAGTTAATGTTTCAGGTCGAGGGCCCTTGGTCAGAACTGGAAAAAGTTACAGATGTAACAGGTTTTTAAGCAAGTGTCGGTGCAGGGAAAGGTGGGGGGAGCGGAGGAAAGAACAAAAGGGAAGGTCTGTGATTGGGTGGAAGACAGGAGAGATTAAAAGACAAAAGGGGTGATGGTGCAGCAAAAGGAGCTGGTAATGGGACAAGTTAAAAAACAAAAGATGAATCTAGATGAGTTGTGAATGGCAATGGCAGAATCATCAACAGCTGTCATAAAGGGGAAAAAAGGGAAAAGGAAAAAATAATGAAACATTTAAATAGGGTCCGAGTTTATAATCTGAAATTGTTGAAGTCGATGTTGAGTCCAGAAGGCTGTAAAGTGCCTAATTGAAAGATGAGGTCTGTTCCTCGATGTTATGTTGTACTTTGTTGGAAGAGTGTAAGAGGCCGTGGATGGAGAGATCATGTGGGAGTGGAGCAGAGAATTAAAGCGATAGGCGACCAGAAGCTCGGGGTCACACTTACGGACTGAGCGGAGGTGTTCCGCAAAGCGGTCACCCAATCTGCGTTTGATCTCCCCAATGTAGAGGAGACCACATCGTGAGCAGTGAATACAGTACACTAAATTGCAGGAAGTACAAGTAAATCGCTATTTCACCTGGAAGGGGTGTTTGGGGCCCTGGACAGTGGGAAGGGAAGTGGTAAAAGGGCATGTGTAGCATCTCCTGCACTAGCACGGGAAGGTGCTATGGGAAGGGGAAGGGATGTTGGGGATGATTGAGGAGTGGACCAGGGTGTCGCGGAGGGAGCGGTCCCTTTCGAATGCTGAAAGGGGAGGGGAGGATGTGTTTGGTGGTGGGATCACGTTGGAGGTGGTGGAAATGGTGGAGGATGATCCGTTGAATGTGGAGGCTGCTGGGGTGAAAGGTGAGGACAAGGGGAACCCTATCGTGGTTCCGGGTGGGAGGGGAAGGAGTGAGAGCAGAAGTGTGGGAAATAGACCGGACACGGTCGAGGGCCGTGTCAAACACGGTAGAGGTTAATCCTCGGATGAGGAATAAGGAAGACATGTCGGAAGCACGAGTATGGAACGTGGCATCGTCAGAGCAGATGCGGCAGAGACAGAAAATCTGGGAGAATGAACCAGCGTCCTGACAGGAAGCGAGGTGGGAGGAATTATATTCCAGGTAGCTGTGGGAGTCAATAGCAGCAATAGAGTTTATTCTGTCCCGTTACAAGTTTTAAATGTCCCTGTGCTCCAAGTTTATAGGGGAGGGGAGTCTCTCACTCTATTCCCATTAAACCGGCTCTACATTTATTTCAGGTGTAACTGGCCCGACAGTTATTGGGGAATTTTTGGAAGTTCCCTCCCTGAGCGGGGGGCGGATTATGGGGAATTCCCGGGTTCACTGCCCCCGGTTTCCCCAGGAGCCGCCCGCTGTGTGCGAGGCCCCACCGCTGGCCGGTGTGTGTCTGTACTCCGGTTAGATTGGAACCTTTTCACCAGCAGGTTTAAGATCCTGAACATCAATCTTTACTCAATGTTCAGGACTGTGAATAATTGTAAACATTTACAGCTGAAAGAAATCCCGATTCCCCAATATTCCAAATCCAGGAAACTAACCCCTCGACAGGACACACCCTGCACGGTATTGGAGTAAATGTCGAACTGTCAGTGATTTAAACTCGGGTTCCAGTCCTGTTTCCAGTTGAAATGGTGGATGTGGAAAATATTTTAATTTCATTTTATCTTGACTGCCGGATTATATTTTATGTTTACATTCCGCTGTCCAGCCTTATTAAATGTGATTTATTGTAATTAAATTATCAGACTCTCAGTGACCTGTATTTGCTGATCCGATAAAGCTTGTAAAATCCCGTCTTGTTCACTATGGATTCATTTTAGATTCTCCAGTCCTGAGGGAATTACTGACCGATCCTCTTATTATTGGTCATATTTGTGTTGAATCTGCTTCTCCCTGGTTTAACTGAACTGTTTGTTATCCTATATTACGGAGCAACAGCAGAATCCGTGAATGTTCTACAATTCACCCAACAGTAAGAGACAAATAAACAGTTACCTCAACACCCGGCATTGGTGCAGTACGGGTCCCAGCCGCTGGAGTCCCTCACACTGAATGGAGCAGTCTCCTAGATCGAGCTCTTTTATTGTACCACAGGGTCCAATGACATGAGACAGGACCGCACAGTCAATCGGGGTCAATGTCAATCCACTAAATGTAAGTGATTCCACAGATCCCACTGTGTTCCGAGCCAGTGCTTTATTCTGAGACTCAAACAGGTAGGGGAATGTGTTCAGGGGGTTCCTTTTACCAGTTTCACTCTCTGTGCTCCCAATCTGTCCT
This sequence comes from Squalus acanthias, assembly GCA_030390025.1. Lineage (NCBI taxonomy): Eukaryota > Metazoa > Chordata > Chondrichthyes > Squaliformes > Squalidae > Squalus > Squalus acanthias. The sequence continues at coordinate 136,681 of JASTWF010000100.1, forward strand.
TCAACCTTCTCCTTCACCCAGTCGGCAGGTGGTTTGATGAAGAAAAGGACCCAGAAACTCCTCCAGGGGCCGAGCTGCCTGTGGGGAGGAGAGACCAGCAACAAAACGGAGAAATATCTCAAATCGCCCATCTTCCTTGCTGTGGGCTTCTCTAAGGAGTTTCAGGATGTCCCCAGGATCTGGAGTCAGGAATTGTGTGAGTGCGGCTACAAACTCTTGGATGGTGAGGTGCGGGAATGTGTACACCACGCTCTGAACAGATTCATCTCTCTCCAAAAGTTCCATCATGAACCCAGACAGGAACTGGGAAGGTTGCAGATGGTACTTGATCAAATCTCCATTTCTAAACACAATCTTCTTCTCGGAGACTCCTGTGAAGGCCATCTCACCAAGCTTCAGTAACACATCACGGGGGCTTTCAATCTCTCGGCCATGGTTTTTCAGAATGTTGTAAATATAGTAGGAATATAGTTGGGTGATGGTCTTGGGAACTCGCTGCTGATTCCTGTCGCTTTGTGTAAAGAAGGGGCCCAGTGACAGACCGAGGATCCAGCAGTAGGAAGGGTTGTAGCACATTGCGTACAGGATCTCGTTCTCCGCCACGTGTTTGAAAACAGCTGCTGCCACCGTCTGATCATCAAAAAACTTGTTGAAATATTCCTTCCGTTCTTCACCAACAAATCCCAGGATTTCAGCCCAGACACTGATCTCAGCCTTTTCCAATAAATGTAATGCAGTGGGGCGGCTGGTCACTAGCACTGAACATCCTGGGAGCAGCTTGTGCTGTATTAAACTGTACACAATGTCAGACACTTCACACCAGTCTTCAGGATCTGTGCACATGTGCTGAGATTCTGTATTTCTCTGATTGTCAGCAAAATCGATCCTGTCCTTGAATTCATCCAGACCATCGAATATAAACAGCAATCCCTCTGGGTTCTTCCAGAGCACTCTCAGAATATTCCCAAAGTAAGGATACAGATCCAGAATCAGATTCCTCAGGTTTATTTGACAGTTAATAGTGTTCAAATCCCGGAATTTAAAGCTGAAAACAAATTGAAAGTGTTGGTATATTTTCTTAGTGGCCCAGTCATGAACAATCTTTTGTACCATTGTTGTTTTTCCAATCCCCGGGACTCCGCTCACTGCTCCTGAACTCCCAGATTTGGATTCTCTCCGGGAAAAACTGCTGTGGAACAATTGATCAGTTCGGATTTTCTCCAGTTCTCCCCGGAGATGTTTCTCTCTCCACTCTTCATGGTCTCGGCTCCTTGCCAGCAGTTCATGTTCTACAAGTGTCCGATCTCGAACAGTAGAAATGACCGTTAGCTCAGCGTATCGATCAACCAGCTGGAAAATGTTAACCTTCTCCTTTATTAGGATAGTGTTCACTCTCAGTGTTTCAGTTTGTTCCCGGAGTGTTTCCTTGTGTTTCTGTTGAACATCTTCAATTAGAAGAGACAGAAAGTGGTCTCAATGTTAGTTGTATTGACAAAAAACAACTTCTCAATACCATTTCAATATTCAGTAAAATATTGCAAGATTTAATTCACAGCTTCAATAGAGATGCGTGTAGAAATTAAATCTCAGTTAATGGAAACCTCGCTGGAAAGTGAACAATGGCCAAAATGTGTTTCAAATTCTCACTTGATTCTAATATTCACTGAACATGGAGATTTCTGAGAGTGATATTTTCCCTCTGATAGTTAATGCCATCAGCGCTGCTTTGTACTGTAGATATCTCATTACAAATCCACACAAGACCCTGGTTATACAACAGTAGTGGATCTCATTGATCAATCTTCCAAGGGAGTAGCTAGAAGAAACGAGAAGGATACGGACAGACTGTGAATGGCCAGGAGTCCCCCTGTCATTGTATCAGACCGTGAGAAGGTTATCTGGAGGATTGTGTGTACTGGGAGAGGGACAGATTGTGAATGGCCAGGATTCCCCTGTCATTTTAGCAGACCGTGGGATGGTTATCTGGAGGATTGTGTGTACTGGGAGAGGGACAGACTGTGAATGGCCACTAGTCCCACTGTCACTGTATCAGACCGTGGGAAGGTTATCTGGAGCATTGTGTGTACTGGGAGAGGGACAGACTGTGAATGGCCAGGAGTCCCACTGTCATTGTATCAGACCGTGGGAAGGTTATCTGGAGGATTGTGTGTACTGGGAGAGGGACAGATTGTGAATGGCCAGGAGTCCCACTGTCATTGTAACAGACCGTGGGATGGTTATCTGGAGGATTGTGTGTACTGGGAGAGGGACAGACTGTGAATGGCCAGGAGTCTCACTGTCATTGTATCAGACCGTGGGAAAGTTATCTGGAGGATTGTGTGTACTGGGAGAGGGACAGACTGTGAATGGCCAGGAGTCCCACTGTCATTATATCAGACTGTGGGAAAGTTATCTGGAGGATTGTGTGTACTGGGAGAGGGACAGACTCGAAATGGTCAGAAGGTCCACTCTTCCTGTATCAGAGCGTAGGCATTTTAGCTGCGGTATTGTGTGAACTGGGTGTGAAACAGACTAAGTGGTCAGAAGTCCTAATCGGGGGCTTATTTGACTCTTAACTGAGTTTCCGAACCGATATCTTGTTCATCACCAAGACTGCCTTCTTCCACCTCCAAAGCATTGCTCATCTCCGCCACTGCCTCAACTCATCTGCTGCTGAAACTCTCATCAATGCCTTTGTTACATCCAGACTCGACTATTCCAATGATCTCCTGGTCAGCCTCCCACGATGTCCCCTCCGTAAACTTGAGCTAATTCAAAACTCTACTGCCCATATTCTAATTGCACCAAGTCCCGTTCACCCATCACCCCCTGCGCTCGCTGAGCTACATTTGCTCCTGATCCAACAACGCCTTGGTTTTAAATTTCTCATTCCTATTTTTAATTGTTTCATGGACTTATTCCTCCCTAACTCTGTAACCTCCAGCCCTATCATCCTCAGAGATCTCTGCGCTCCTCCAATTCTGGCCTCTTGTGCATCTCCGATTTTCATCGCTCTAACATTGGCGGAAATGTTTGAAATGTTTTAATGGAATTCACAACATTAGTGCAGGAAACAAGTACCAAAATAATTAATAACGGAGACAATTGAAAATCAGAAGTAAGAATGGAAATCAGGGAACTTTTATCACCCAATGGGTAATAGAGCGGGGAGACCAGTTACCAGGGAAGGACACTAAAGTGCACTGTAAGTGGGGTCTAGAGAAAATTGAGCGTGTTTTTGTGGATACTCTGAGAGGAGGGTTAGGTGGCTTCATCTCTCAAACAGGGACAGACTGATTGACCCGAATGGTATTTTCCTGTCCCTAATCATTCTCCGGTTACATTGAATATCTGAAATTGCCAACAATTTTTCAGCTGTTTTACACATACAATCACTGAATATGTTTTTATAACAGATCTGTTATATCACAGATTAGAATTAGAAATAGAATTGTCGCCTAATTCAGTCAGTGTAATGTTAGAGCAGAAAACATTCACCGTCGATTTGAACTGGTCGACGAATAATTACACTCCGTTTTTTTCATTTTGGTATAAGTTTCTGAAACTGAAGATTTGGGAAATTACAAATGTCTTTCCGTTCGTCATTACATTGGGTTAAAAAAGCTCCTTAATTTAAGGACTATTCTTTGAGAAGATTTCACTAATGAAGATAACCAATAACTTCCTAGTCACCATGAACATTGTACATTTCTCACATTTCTACACGGATTAATGTTCCATTGTGTGAACATCAGTACATCTTCTCAGATCGGAAATACAACTTTCCGACATCTTATTTTGTGCTGAGAAGCGGTAACATTTTGCTGTTACGCATGTCTCCATCTCTTTCCCGACACTTTATGGTGGGACAGAATTCTCTGGGAGCAGGAAACCCTGACTATCCAGCTCATGGCAGTTTATGATCCCAGAGATTCTGCGTGGCACATAGAAAGTTTGTATTAAGATTGACTGTATATTGGAATAGTAGCTGATGTGTATGGGGTTTCACAGTGTATCAGGATCCTGCCAGGTGTGTATGGGGTTTCACAGTGTATCAGGATCCTGCCAGATGTCTATGTGTTTTCACAGTGAATCAGGATCCTGCCAGGTGTGTTTGGGGTTTCACAGTGAATCAGGATCCTGCCAGGTGTGTATGGGGTTTCACAGGGTATCAGAATCCTGCCAGGTGTGTACGGGGTTTCACAGTGTATCAAGATCCTGCCAGGTGTGTTTGGGGTTTCACAGTGTATCAGGATCCTGCCAGGTGTGTATGGGGTTTCACAGTGTATCAGGATCCTGCCAGGTGAGTATGGGGATTCAGTGCTGCAGATCTTGCCAGGTGTGTATGTGGTTTCACAGTGTATCAGGATCCTGCCAGGTGTGTATGGGGTTTCACAGTGTATCAGGATCCTGCCAGTTGAGTATGGGGTTTTAGTGTATCAGGAACATGCCAGGTGTGTATGGGGTTTCACAGTGTATCAGGATCCTGCCAGTTGTGTATGGGTTTTCACAGTGAATCATGGAGCAATTACTGCGTGTCCTTGATAGGTATGTCCCTGTCAGGCAGGGAGGACATGGCCGAGTGAGAGAACCATGGTTCACAAAAGAGTTTGAATGTCTAGTCAAGAGGGAAAAGGAAGCGTATGTAAGGATGAGAAAACAAGGTTCAGTTGGGTCGATTGAGGGGTACAAGGTAGCAAGGAATGAGCTAAAAAAAGAGCTTAGCAGAGCTAGGAGGGGGCATGAGAAGTCCTTGGTGGGTCGGATCAAGAAAAACCCCAAGGCTTTTTACTCTTATGTGAGAAATAAAAGAATGACCAGGGTGAGGGTAGGGCCGGTCAAGGAGAGTAGTGGGAATTTGTGCATGCAGTCAGAAGAGATAGGAGAGGTGATGAATGAATACTTTTCGTCAGTGTTCACCGAGGAGAGGGGCCATGTTCTTGAGGATGAGAGTGTGATAAAGGTGGATAGGCTGGAGGTGGTAGATGTTCTGAGGGAAGATGTTTTAGCAATTTTGAAGAACCTGAGGGTCGATAAGTCCCCTGGGCCAGATGGGATATATCCTAGGATTCTTTGGGAGGCAAGGGAGGAGATTGCAGAGCCTCTGGCTTTGATCTTTGGGTCCTCACTGTCCACGGGGATGGTGCCAGAGGACTGGAGAGTGGCGAATGTTGTTCCTCTCTTCAAGAAAGGAAATAGGAATGACCCTGGTAATTATAGGCCGGTTAGTCTTACTTCGGTAGCAAAATACTGCGGATGCTGGAAATCTGAAATAACAACAGAAAACGCTGGAAAAACTCAGCAGGCCAGGCAGCATCCGTCTTACTTCGGTGGTTGGTAAGATAATGGAAAAGGTCCTAAGGGATAGGATTTATGACCATTTGGAAAGGGGCAACTTAATCAGGGATAGTCAACACGGATTCGTGAAGGGTAAGTCTTGCCTAACAAATTTGATTGAATTCTTTGAGGAGGTAACTAAGTGTGTAGATGAAGGTAGAGCAGTTGATGTCGTATACAGGGATTTTAGTAAGGCGTTTGATAAGGTTCCCCATGGTCGTCTCATGAAGAAAGTAAGGAGTTGTGGGATAGAGGGAAATTTGGCCGATTGGATAAGTAACTGGCTATCTCATAGAAGGCAGAGGGTGGTGGTGGATGGAACATTTTCGGACTGGAGACCAGTTACCAGCGGTGTGCCACAGGGGTCGGTGCTGGGTCCTCTGCTGTTTGTGATTTTTATCAATGACTTGGAGGAGGGGACTGATGGGTGGATCAGTAAATTTGCTGATGACACCAAGATTGGTGGAGTAGTGGATGAGGTGGAGGGCAGTTGTAGGCTGCAAAGAGACATTGATAGGATGCAGAGCTGGGCCGAAAAATGGCAGATGGAATTTAACCCTGATAAGTGCGAGGTGATTCATTTTGGTAGGGCAAATTTGAATAAGGATTACAGGGTCAACGGCAGGGTTCTGAGGAACGTGGAGGAGCAGAGGGATCTGGGGGTTCATATCCACAGATCTCTGAAAGTTGCCACTCAAGTGGATAGAGCAGTAAAGAAGGCCTATGGTGTGTTGGCGTTTATTAACAGAGAGTTTGAGTTTAAGAACCGTGAGGTTATGCTGCAACTGTACAGGACCTTGGTGAGACCACATTTGGAATATTGTGTGCAGTTCTGGTCACCTCACTATAGGAAGGACGTGGAAGCATTGGAAAGAGTGCAAAGGAGATTTACCAGGATGCTGCCTGGTTTGGGGGGGAGGTCTTATGAGGAAAGATTGAGGGAGTTGGGGCTTTTCTCTTTAGAGCGGAGGAGGATGAGAGGCGACTTAATAGAGGTTTATAAGATGATGAGGGGGATAGATAGAGTGGATGTTCAGAGACTATTTCCTCGGGTAGAGGCAGCTGTTACAAGGGGGCATAACTATAAGGTGCATGGGGGGAGATATAGAAGGGATGTCCGAGGTAGATTCTTTACTCAGAGAGTGGTTGGGGTGTGGAATGGACTGCCTGCTGTGATAGTGGAGTCGGACACTTTAGGAACTTTCAAGCGGTTATTGGATAAGCACATGGAACACACCAGAGTGATAGGGAGTGTGATAGCTTGATCTTGGTCTCGGACAATGCTCGGCACAACATCGGGGGCCGAAGGGCCTGTACTGTGCTGTACTGTTCTATGCTCTATGTTCTATGTGTGTATGGGGTTTAACAGTGTTTCAGGATCCTGCCTGGTGTGTATGGGGTTTCACAGTTTATCAGGATCCTGCCAGGTGTGCATGGGGTTTCACAGTCTATCAGGATCCTGCCAGGTGTGTATGGGGTTTCACAGTGTATCAGGATCCTGCCAGGTGTCTATGGGGTTTCACAGTATATCAGGATCCTGCCAGGTGTGTATGGGGTTTCATAGTACATCAGAAGCCTGTCAAGTGTGTATGGGGTTTTAACAGTGTATCAGGATCCTGCCAGTTGTGAATGGGTTTTCACAGTGTATCAGGATCCTGCCAGGTGTGTATGGGTTTTCACAGTGTATCTGGATCCTGCCAGGTTTGTATGGGTTTTCACAGTGTATCAGGATCCTGCCAGGTGTGTATGGGGTTTCACAGTGTATCAGGATCCTGCCAGGTTTGTTTGGGGTTTCACAGTGTATCAGGATCCTGCCAGGTGTGTATGGGGTTTCACAGTGTATCAGGATCCTGCCAGGTATGTATGGGTTTTCACAGTTTATCAGGATCCTGCCAGGTGTGTATAGGGTTTCAGTTTATCAGGATCCTGCCAGGTGTGTATGGGGTTTCACAGTGTATCAGGATCCTGCCAGGTGTGTATGGGTTTTCACAGTGTATCAGGATCCTGCCAGGTGTGTATGGGGTTTCACAGTGTATCAGGATGCTGCCAGGTGTGTTTGGGGTTTCAGTGTTTCAGGATCCTGCCAGGTGTGTATGGGGTTTCACAGTGTATCAGAATGCTGCCAGGTGTGTTTGGGGATTCATTGTTTCAGGATCCTGCCAGGTGTGTATGGGGTTTCACAGTATATCAGGATAGTGCCAGGTGTGTATGGGGTTTCACAGTGTATCAGGATCATGCCAGGTGTGTATGGGGTTTCACAGTGTATCAGGATCCTGCCAGGTGTGTATTGGGTTTCACAGTGTGTCAGGATCCTGACAGGTGTGTATGGGGTTTCCCAATGTGTCTGGATCCTGCCTGGTGTGTATGGTGTTTCACAGAGTATCAGGATCCTGCCAGGTGTATATGGGGTTTCACAGTGTTTCAGGATCCTGCCAGGTGTGTATGGGGTTTCAGAATGTATCAGGATCCTGCCAGGTGTGTATGGGGTTTCACAGTGTATCAGGATCCTGCCAGGTGTGTATGGGGTTTCACAGTGTATCAGGATTGCCAGGTGTGTATGGGGTTTCACAATGTATCAGGATCCTGCCAGGTGTGTTTCGGGTTTCACAGTGTATCAGGATCCTGCCAGGTGTGTATGGGGTTTCACATTGTATCAGAATCCTGCCAGGTGTCTATGGGTTTTCACAGTGAATCAGGATCCAGCCAGGTGTGTATGGGGTTTCACAGGGTATCAGGATTCTGTGAGGTGTGTATGGGGTTTCACAGTGTATCAGGATCCTGCCAGATGTGTTTGGGTTTTCACAGTGTATCGGGATCCTGCCAGGTGTGTATGGGGTTTCACAGTGTATCAGGATCCTGCCAGTTGTGTATGGGGTTTCACAGTGTATCAGGATCCTGCCAGGTGTGTATGGGATTTCACAGTGTATCGGGATCCTGCCATTTGTGTATTGTTTTTCGCAACTGAGAGAGATCAGCAGATGGATTTAGTGAAATGATGCCACATCCGCATATTTACAGGAAACTTCAGAAATGGTCTGACTTGTAATCTGAATGTATACAGAATAGCTTTGGATTGACGTTAAATCTAAATAACGTCCAATCCTATTTTTCCAGGCATTGAACTTCTGTTTCCCAGATTCTGAAACTCTAAACAAACGGCTACAGCCAATCATTCTGATTCTGTGAATAGAGCTGTCTGTGTCTGTTAATAAGCTGTCTGGGCCTGTGAATGGAACTGCCTGTGTCTGTGAAATGATCTGTCTGGATCTGTGAAATGTGCTGTCAGGTTCTGTGAATGGAGCTGTCTGAGTCTGTGAATGGAGTTGTCTGGGTCTGTGATTGAAGCTGTCTGAGTTTGTGAAATGAGTTGTCTGGTTTGTGAATGGTGATGTCTGGATCTGTGAATGGAGATGTCTCGGTCTGTGATTGGAGCTGTCTGGGTCTGTGACTGGAGCTGTCTGGGTCTGTGAATGGAGCTTTCTGGGTCTGAGAACGGAGTTGTCTGAGTCTGTGAATAGAGCTGTCTGAGTCTGTGAATGGTTCTGTTTGAGTCTGTGAATGGAGCTGTCTGAGTCTGTGAATGGAGCTGTCTGAGTCTGTGAATGGTGCTGTCTGAGTCTGTGAATGGAGCTGTCTGAGTCTGTGAAAGGAGCTGTCTGAGGCTGCGAATGGAGCTGTCTGAGTCTGTGAATGGAGCTGTCTGAGTCTGTGAATGGAGCTGTCTGAGTCTGTGAAATGAGGTTATTGTGTATGTGAATGTAGCTATCTGGGTCTGTGAAATGAGCTGTCTGGGTCTGTGAAATGAGCTGTCTGGGTCTGTGAAATGAGCTGTTTGGGTCTGAGAATGGAGTTGTCTGGGTCTGTGAATAGAGCTGTCTGAGTCTGTGAATGGTGCTGTCTGAGTCTGTGAATGGAGCTGTCTGAGTCTGTGAATGGAGCTGTCTGGGTCTGTGAATGGAACTGTCTGTGTCTGTGGAAGGAGCTGACTTGGTCTGTGAATGGAGCTGTCTGAGTCTGTGAATGGAGCTGTCTGGGTCTGTGAATGGAACTGTCTGTGTCTGTGGAAGGAGCTGTCTTGGTCTGTGAATGGTGCTGTCTGAGACTGTGAATGGAGCTGTATGAGTCTGTGAAATGAGTTGTTTTTTCTGTGAATGGAAATGTCTGGGTCTGTTAAAGAACTTTCGGAGTTTGTGAGATGAGCTGTCTGTGTTTTTGAAATCAGCTTTCCATGTCTGTGAATGTTGCTGTCTGTTTCTCTGATTGTAGCAGTCTGGGTCTGTGAATGGATCTGTCTGGGTCTGTGAATGGAGCTGTCTGGATCTGTGAAATGAACTTTCGGCGTTTGTGAAAGGAGCTGTCTGGGACTGTGAATGGAACTGTCTGTGTCTGTGGAAGGCGCTGTCTTGGTTAGTGAATGGAGCTGTCTGTGTCTGTGAATGGAGCTGTCTGGGTCTGTGAATTGAGCTGTCTGGTTCTATGAAATGAACTTTCTGGGTCAGTGAATGGAAATATCTGGGTCTGTAAATTGAGTTGTCTGGGTCTGTCACTGAAGCTGTCTGAGTCTGTGAATTTAGTTGTCTGGTCTGTGAATGGTGATGTCTGGACATGTGAATGGAGATGTGTGGGTCTGTGAATGGAGCTGTCTGGGTCTGTGACTGGAGCTCTCTGGGTCTGTGAATGGAGCTGTCTGGGTCAGTGAATGGAAATGTCTTGTACTGTGAATTTAGCTGACTGACTCTTTGAAATGAGTTGTCTGGGTCTGTGAATGGAGCTGTCTAGGTCTGTGAAATGAGTTTTCTGAGTCTGTGAATGGAGATGTCTGGGTCAATGAAAAGAACTTTCTGAATTTGTGAAATGAGCTGTCTGTGTTTTTGTAATCAACTTTCCATGTTGGTGAAGTTGCTGTCTGAGTCTGTGAATGGATCTGTCTGGGACTGTGAATGGAGCTGTCTGGGTCGGTGAAATGAACTTTCGGCGTCTGTGAATGGAGCTGTTTGGGTCTGTGAATAGAACTGTCTTTGTCTTTGGAAGGAGCTGTCTGGATCTGCGAAATGAGTTGTCTGGTTCTGTGAAATGATCATTCTGAGTCTGTGAATGGAGCTGTCTGAGTCTGTGAATGGAGCTGTCTGGGTCTGTGAATTGAGCTGTCTGGGTCTGTGAATGGAACTGTCTGGGTCTGTGAATGGAGCTGCAGGTATCTTTGAATGGAGTTGTCTGGATCTGTGAATGAAGCTGTCTGGGTCTTTGAATGGAGCTGTCTGGAACTGTGAATGGAGATGTCTGGGTCTGTGAATGAAGCTGATTGATTCTGTGAATGGAGCTCTCTGGGTCTGCGAATGGAGTTGTCTGAGTCTGTGAATGGAGCTGTCTGGGTCTGTGAATGGAACTGTCTGTGTCTGTGGAAGGAGCTGTCTTGGTCTGTGAATGGTGCTGTCTGAGACTGTGAATGGAGCTGTCTGAGTCTGTGAAATGAGTTGTTTTTTCTGTGAATGGAAATGTCTGGGTCTGTTAAAGAACTTTCGGAGTTTGTGAGATGAGCTGTCTGTGTTTTTGAAATCAGCTTTCCATGTCCGTGAATGTTGCTGTCTGTTTCTCTGATTGTAGCAGTCTGGGTCTGTGAATGGATCTGTCTGGGTCTGTGAATGGAGCTGTCTGGATCTGTGAAATGAACTTTCGGCGTTTGTGAAAGGAGCTGTCTGGGACTGTGAATGGAACTGTCTGTGTCTGTGGAAGGCGCTGTCTTGGTCAGTGAATGGAGCTGTCTGTGTCTGTGAATGGAGCTGTCTGGGTCTGTGAATTGAGCTGTCTGGTTCTATGAAATGAACTTTCTGGGTCAGTGAATGGAAATGTCTGGGTCTGTAAATTGAGTTGTCTGGGTCTGTCACTGAAGCTGTCTGAGTCTGTGAATTTAGTTGTCTGGTCTGTGAATGTTGATGTCTGGACATGTGAATGGAGATGTGTGGGTCTGTGAATGGAGCTGTCTGGGTCTGTGACTGGAGCTCTCTGGGTCTGTGAATGGAGCTGTCTGGGTCAGTGAATGGAAATGTCTTGTACTGTGAATTTAGCTGACTGACTCTTTGAAATGAGTTGTCTGGGTCTGTGAATGGAGCTGTCTAGGTCTGTGAAATGAGTTTTCTGAGTCTGTGAATGGAGATGTCTGGGTCAATGAAAAGAACTTTCTGAATTTGTGAAATGAGCTGTCTGTGTTTTTGTAATCAACTTTCCATGTTGGTGAAGTTGATGTCTGAGTCTGTGAATGGATCTGTCTGGGTCTGTGAATGGAGCTGTCTGGGTCGGTGAAATGAACTTTCGGCGTCTGTGAATGGAGCTGTCTGGGTCTGTGAATAGAACTGTCTTTGTCTTTGGAAGGAGCTGTCTGGATCTGCGAAATGAGTTGTCTGGTTCTGTGAAATGATCATTCTGAGTCTGTGAATGGAGCTGTCTGAGTCTGTGAATGGAGCTGTCTGGGTCTGTGAATTGAGCTGTCTGGGTCTGTGAATGGAACTGTCTGGGTCTGTGAATGGAGCTGCAGGTATCTTTGAATGGAGTTGTCTGGATCTGTGAATGAAGCTGTCTGGGTCTTTGAATGGAGCTGTCTGGAACTGTGAATGGAGATGTCTGGGTCTGTGAATGAAGCTGATTGATTCTGTGAATGGAGCTCTCTGGGTCTGCGAATGGAGTTGTCTGGGTCTGTGAATGGAGCTGTCTGAGTCTGTCTGTGAAATGTGCTGTCTGTTTTTTTTCAAATTAGCTTTCCATTTCTGTGAATATTGCTGTCTGTTTCTGTGAATGGATCTGTCTGGGTCTGTGAATGGATCTGTCTGGGTCTGTGAATGGATAAGTCTGGATCTGTGAATGTAGCTGTCTGGGTCTCTGAATGGAACTGTCTGTGTCTGTGAATGGTGCTGTCTAGGTTTCTGAAATGAACTTTCTGAGTCTGTGAATGGAGCTGTCTGGGTCTCTGAATGTAACTGTCTTGGTCTGTGAATGGTGCTGTCTAGTTTCTGAAATGAACTTTCTGAGTCTGTGAATGGAGCTGTCTGGGTCTGGGAAATGAGCTGTCTTAATCTGTGAATGGATCTAACAAAAGTAAACGCTGGAAAACTCAGCAGGCCAGGCACAATCCGTGGAGAAACAGAGTTAACGTTTCAGGTCGAAGACCTATCGTCAATGGAGCTGTCTGGGTCTGTAAATGGAGCTGTCTTGGTCGATGAAATGAGCTGTTTGGGTCTGTGAATGGAGCGGTCTGGATCTATGAAATGTGCTGTCTGGGACTGTAAATGGAGCTGTCTTGGACGATGAAATGAGCTGTTTGGGTCTGTGAATGGAGATGTCTGAGTCAGTGAATGTAGCTGTCTGGGTCTGTGAATGTAGCTGTCTGGGTCTGTGAATGTCGCTGTCTGGGTCCGTGAATTTAGCTGTCTGAGTCTGTGATTGGAGCTGTCTGGGTCCATGAATGGAGCTGTCCGAGTCTGTGAATGGAGCTGTCTGGATCTGTGAAATGTGCTGTCTGGGTCTGTGAAATCAGCTGTTTGGGTCTGTGAATGGAGCTGTCTGAGTCTGTGGATGTAGCTGTCTGGGTCCATGAATGGAGCTGTCTGAGTCTGTGAATGGAGCAGTCTCGGTCTGTGAATGGAGCTGTCCGAGTCTGTGAATGGAGCTGTCTGAGTCTGTGAATGGAGCTGTCTCGGTCTGTGAATGGAGCTGTCTGAGTCTGTGAATGGAGCTGTCTCGGTCTGTGAATGGAGCTGTCCGAGTCTGTGAATGGAGCTGTGTGGGTCTGTGAATTGAGATGTCAGGGTCTGTGAATTGAGCTGTCTGAGTCTGTGAATGGAGCTGTGTGGGTCTGTGAATTGAGATGTCAGGGTCTGTGAATTGAGCTGTCTGAGTCTGTGAATGGAGCTGTGTGGGTCTGTGAATTGGAATATCAGGGTCTGTGAATTGAGCTGACTGTGTCTTTGAAATGAGTTGTCTGGGTCTGTGAATGGAGCTGCATTGGTCTGTGAATGGAGCTGCCTGAGTCTGCGAAATGAGTTGTCTGGGTCTGTTAATTGTAGAATTCGCAATATATCGCGATTTTTATTAATAAGGAGAAAACACATAGTTTCGTTCAAACAGCTTTTATTCCAGCAGAATGCTGTCGGGTTTTCAAAGTGGACACAAGCAGCCTGTAAAATGGCCGCCGCACCTCGTGACAGAACATTCTAGACTTTTCGACAGGCAGACAAGATGGCGTTCCAATAAACATTTGTGCAAGATCGATTAAGATCCAGCACATTGAAGATAATACACGAGACATTATGGGTTTGCAGTATACACATAAATACTGAAATCGGTCTCCCAGGTACGAATGAAAGCTATTGTACCAAGTAATCAAGGGCCCATCCAAAAGACATTAATATGTAAAATCCCAACGACTCTACGATGAGAGAGCCGTTTAGCGGGTAGTTATACAGGACACTTGGAAGCCCCAAAACCCCTCCAGGGAGAACACCGACCGATTTAACAATGGGAGAAATATTAACAGGTACTCAGACATTTACGAGTAGCCCCGAAACCCATTAAGAACGGAGATCACCCATACAAGACATTTGAGCGCCAGACCCAAACAAAAGAAAGGACATTAAGGTTGGGCGGGAAACGGAAGATTTTGTACTATAATTACAAGCTCCAACCGTCCATCTTTCTCTTATTCTCTTATCCGATCGACTCGTAACCTCGTGGCTGCTCCTGTGTTTTTGACTCGTAGTCTTGTTCCTGCTTGCCTGGTGCCTCTTTGAAAAAGACTGTTGAACTTTCTGATCCGTTCGGATCTACCTCGTGTCGCGTAACGAAGACCTATGTTGGTAACTGGCATCGGAACCAAAGGCCCGAGATGAGATGAGATGAGATGAGATGAGATGAGAAGAGAGGAAGACCATACTCATCGCCACGGTCAGTAAATCCCGACCGTGCCTGTTGGTCGAACAGCCAAGTTTTCCTTGCCAGGAAGACTTCTTTGAACTTGCAAGAACGGATCGTCAAAGATGATATTGACTGGTCTGTATTCGGAAAGTACCTGTTAAACCAACCAACACAGATCTTCATCACAGCAGACGGTCCAGCCTGCTAGCCGGAGCAGAAGCAAGTAAACAAGTGGGACCAGGAGACCTCCTGACCGAGACGTGGGTGCTGCGGTGGAAAACATCCGATCAGCTATTAGGAATTTCTCCGAGTTATCACGAGTGGTGAGCATGAGTCTCGAAATCCTACGAATCCAGCTAGGACAGATATTGATAGGGGAGGGTTTAAGTATTAAGGATACTTGTAATGTGTGCCCCTATTTACGGTGTGTCGTTCGTTCCTCGTTTCCCTAGGATCAGCTATATAACTGCTTGTAAGATTGTACTGTCATTAATCTGTGCTTATGACATGTATTTCGTAATCTTAAATATCATGCAATAAAGATTTTCCATTTCGTACCATTCAACCGAGTCTACATGAGTTTCATCTCCATTACTGCTCTCGCATCTAAGTCCAGTGTCTAGAACCGTAAGGGCGAGTGATTCGAACCACTCACAGGTGTGTCTAGTGCTCCCAGACTGGCTGGAGACCAGAACAGGCAACAAGGCCTAAACCCGCACTGACATACAGGCTGCACAGAGCCGCGTGAATCTCACAGGCTGTGAGACACGCACGGTCAAATCCCTTACATAATGGAGCTGCATGGGTCTGTGAATGGAGCTGTCTGAGTGTGTGAAATGCGTTGTCTAGGTCTGTGAATGGATCTGTCTGGATCTGTGAATGAAGCTGTCTGGGTCTTTGAATGAAGCTGTTTGGATCTGTGAATGGAGATGTCTGAGTCTGTAAATGGAGCTGTCTGGGTCTGTGATTGGAGCTGTCTGAGTCTGTGAATGGAGTTGTCTGGGTCTGTGAATGGAGCTGTCTGAGTCTGTTTGTGAAATGAGCTGTCTGTTTTAATTCAAATTAGCTTTCCATGTCTGTGAATATTGCTGTCTGTTTCTGTGAATGGATCTGTCTGGGTCTGTGAATTGTTCTGTCTGGGGCTGTGAATGGATCTGTTTGGATCTGTGAATGTAGCTCTCCGGGTCTCTGAATGGAACTGTCTGTGTCTGTGACTGGTGCTGTCTAGGTTTCTGAAATGAACTTTCTGAGTCTGTGAATGGAGCTGTCTGGGTCTCTGAATGGAACTGTCTGTGTCTGTGAATGGTGCTGTCTAGGTTTCTGAAATGAACTTTCTGAATCTGTGAATGGAGCTGTCTGGGTCTGTGAATGAAGCTGTCTGAGTCTGTGAATGAAGCTCTCTGGGTCTGTGAATGGAGTTGTCTCGGTCTGTGAATGAAGCTGTCTGAGTCTGTAAATGGAGCTGTCTGGGTCTGTGAATGGAGCTTCGAGGTTCTGTAAATGGAGCTGTCTGGGTCTCTGAATGGAGCTGTTTAGTTCTGTGAATGGAGCTGTCTGTGTCTGTGAATGGAGCTGTCTGGGTCTTTTAATGGAGCTGTCTGTGTCTGTGAATGGAGCTGCCAGAGTCTGTAAATTGAGCTGTCTGAGTCTGTGAATGAAGATGTCTGGGTCTGTGAATGGAGCTGCCTGGCTCTGTGAATGGAGCTGTCTGAGGCTGTGAATGGAGCTGTTTGGGTCTGTGAATGCAGCTGTCTGAGTCTGTAAATGGAGATGTCTGGATCTGTGAATGGAGCTGTCTGGGTCTGTGAATGGAGCTGTCTGGTTCTGTGAATGGAGCTGTCTGAGTCTGCGAAATGAGTTGTCTGGGTCTGTTAATTGTAGAATTCGCAATATATCGCGATTTTTATTAATAAGGAGAAAACACATAGTTTCGTTCAAACAGCTTTTATTTCAGCAGAATGCTGTCAGGTTTCTCAAAGTGGACACAAGCAGCCTGTAAAATGGCCGCCGCACCTCGTGACAGTACATTCTAGACTTTTCGACAGGCAGACAAGATGGCGTTCCAATAAACATTTGTGCAAGATCGATTAAGATCCAGCACATTGAAGATAATACACGAGACATTATGGGTTTGCAGTATACACATAAATACTGAAATCGGTCTCCCAGGTACGAATGAAAGCTATTGTACCAAGTAATCAAGGGCCCATCCAAAAGACATTAATATGTAAAATCCCAACGACTCTACGATGAGAGAGCCGTTTAGCGGGTAGTTATACAAAACACTTGGAAGCCCCAAAACCCCTCCAGGGAGAACACCGACCGATTTAACAATGGGAGAAATATTAACAGGTACTCAGACATTTACGAGTAGCCCCGAAACCCATTAAGAACGGAGATCACCCATACAAGACATTTGAGCGCCAGACCCAAACAAAAGAAAGGACATTAAGGTTGGGCGGGAAACGGAAGATTTTGTACTATAATTACAAGCTCCAACCGTCCATCTTTCTCTTATTCTCTTATCCGATCGACTCGTAACCTCGTGGCTGCTCCTGTGTTTTTGACTCGTAGTCTTGTTCCTGCTTGCCTGGTGCCTCTTTGAAAAAGACTGTTGAACTTTCTGATCCGTTCGGATCTACCTCGTGTCGCGTAACGAAGACCTATGTTGGTAACTGGCATCGGAACCAAAGGCCCGAGATGAGATGAGATGAGATGAGATGAGATGAGAAGAGAGGAAGACCATACTCATCGCCACGGTCAGTAAATCCCGACCGTGCCTGTTGGTCGAACAGCCAAGTTTTCCTTGCCAGGAAGACTTCTTTGAACTTGCAAGAACGGATCGTCAAAGATGATATTGACTGGTCTGTATTCGGAAAGTACCTGTTAAACCAACCAACACAGATCTTCATCACAGCAGACGGTCCAGCCTGCTAGCCGGAGCAGAAGCAAGTAAACAAGTGGGACCAGGAGACCTCCTGACCGAGACATGGGTGCTGCGGTGGAAAACATCCGATCAGCTATTAGGAATTTCTCCGAGTTATCACGAGTGGTGAGCATGAGTCTCGAAATCCTACGAATCTAGCTAGGACAGATATTGATAGGGGAGGGTTTAAGTATTAAGGATACTTGTAATGTGTGCCCCTATTTACGGTGTGTCGTTCGTTCCTCGTTTCCCTAGGATCAGCTATATAACTGCTTGTAAGATTGTACTGTCATTAATCTGTGCTTATGACATGTATTTCGTAATCTTAAATATCATGCAATAAAGATTTTCCATTTCGTACCATTCAACCGAGTCTACATGAGTTTCATCTCCATTACTGCTCTCGTATCTAAGTCCAGTGTCTAGAACCGTAAGGGGGAGTGATTCGAACCACTCACAGGTGTGTCTAGTGCTCCCAGACTGGCTGGAGACCAGAACAGGCAACAAGGCCTAAACCCGCACTGACATACAGGCTGCACAGAGCCGCGTGAATCTCACAGGCTGCGAGACACGCACGGTCAAATCCCTTACATAATGGAGCTGCATGGGTCTGTGAATGGAGCTGTCTGAGTGTGTGAAATGCGTTGTCTAGGTCTGTGAATGGATCTGTCTGGATCTGCGAATGAAGCTGTCTGGGTCTTTGAATGAAGCTGTTTGGATCTGTGAATGGAGATGTCTGAGTCTGTGAATGGAGCTCTCTGGGTCTGTGATTGGAGTTGTCGGATTCTGTGAATGGAGTTGTCTGGGTCTGTGAATGGAGCTGTCTGAGTCTGTTTGTGAAATGAGCTGTCTGTTTTAATTCAAATTAGCTTTCCATGTCTGTGAATATTGCTGTCTGTTTCTGTGAATGGATCTGTCTGGGTCTGTGAATGGTTCTGTCTGGGGCTGTGAATGGATCTGTCTGGATCTGTGAATGTAGCTCTCTGGGTCTCTGAATGGAACTGTCTGTGTCTGTGACTGGTGCTGTCTAGGTTTCTGATATGAACTTTCTGAGTCTGTGAATGGAGCTGTCTGGGTCTCTGAATGGAACTGTCTGTGTCTGTGAATGGTGCTGTCTAGGTTTCTGAAATGAACTTTCTGAATCTGTGAATGGAGCTGTCTGGGTCTGTGAATGAAGCTGTCTGAGTCTGTGAATGAAGCTCTCTGGGTCTGTGAATGGCGTTGTCTGGGTCTGTGAATGAAGCTGTCTGAGTCTGTAAATGGAGCTGTCTGGGTGTGTGAATGGAGCTGCGAGGTTCTGTAAATGGAGCTGTCTGGGTCTCTGAATGGAGCTGTTTCGTTCTGTGAATGGAGCTGTCTGTGCCTGTGAATGGAGCTGCCAGAGTCTGTAAATTGAGCTGTCTGAGTCTGTGAATGAAGATGTCTGGGTCTGTGAATGGAGCTGCCTGGGTCTGTGAATGGAGCTGTCTGAGGCTGTGAATGGAGCTGTTTGGGTCTGTGAATGGAGCTGTCTGAGTCTGTAAATGGAGATGTCTGGATCTGTGAATGGAGCTGTCTGGGTTTGTGAATGGAGCTGTCTGGTTCTGTGAATGGAGCTGTCTGAGTCTGTAAATGGAGCTGTCTGGTTCTGTGAATGGAACTGTCTGTGTCATGAATGAGCTGTCTGGGTCTGTGAAGTGTGCTGTCTGTGTCTGAAAATGGCGTTGTCTGGGTCTGTGAATAGAGCTGTCTGAGGTTGTGAATGCAGCTTTCTGGGTCTGTGACCTGAGCTTTCAGAGTCTTTGAAGTGAGCCGTCTGGATTATGAATGGAGCTGTCTGAGTGTCTGAAATGAGCTTTTTGAATTTCTGAATGAAGATATCTGGGTCTGTCAAATGAACTGTCTGAATCTGTTTGTGAAATGAGCTGTCTGTTTTTTTTCAAATTAGCTTTCCATTTCTGTGAATATTGCTGTCTGTTTCTTTGAATGGATCTGTCTGGGTCCGTGAATGGATCTGTCTAGGTGTGTGAATTGATCTGTCTGGATCTGTGAATGTAGCTGTCTGGGTCTCTGAATGGAACTGTCTGTGTCTGTGAATGGTGCTGTCTAGGTTTCTGAAATGTAATTTCTGAGTCTGTGAATGGAGCTGTCTGGGTCTCTGAATGTAACTGTCTTGGTCTGTGAATAGTGCTGTCAAGGTTTCTGAAATGAACTTTCTGAGTCTGTGAATGGAGCTGTCTGGGTCTGGGAAATGAGTTTTCTGAATCTGTGAATGAATCTAACAACAGTAAACGCTGGAAAACTCAGCAGGCCAGGCACAATCCGTGGAGAAACAGAGTTAACGTTTCAGGTCGAAGAACTATCGTCAATGGAACTGTCTGGGTCTGTAAATGGAGCTGTCTTGGTCGATGGAATGAGCTGTTTGGGTCTGTGAATGGAGCCGTCTGGATCTGTGAAATGTGCTGTCTCGGACTGTAAATGGAGCTGTCTTGGTCGATGAAATGAGCTGTTTGGGTCTGTGAATGGAGATGTCTGAGTCAGTGAATGTAGCTGTCTGGGTCTGTGAATGTAGCTGTCTGGGCCTTTGAATGTCGCTGTCTGGGTCCGTGAATTTAGCTGTCTGAGTCTGTGATTGGAGCTGTCTGGGTCCGTGAATGGAGCTGTCCGAGTCTGTGAATGGAGTTGTCTGGATCTGTGAAATGTGCTGTCTGGGTCTGTGAAATCAGCTGTCTGGGTCTGTGAATGGAGCTGTCTGAGTCTGTGGATGTAGCTGTCTGGGTCCATGAATGGAGCTGTCTGAGTCTGTGAATGGAGCTGTCTCGGTCTGTGAATGGAGCTGTCCGAGTCTGTGAATGGAGCTGTCTGAGTCTGTGAATGGAGCTGTCTCGGTCTGTGAATGGAGCTGTCCGAGTCTGTGAATGGAGCTGTCTCGGTCTGTGAATGGAGCTGTCCGAGTCTGTGAATGGAGCTGTGTGGGTCTGTGAATTGAGATGTCAGGGTCTGTGATTTGAGCTGTCTGAGTCTGTGAATGGAGCTGTCCGTGTCTGTGAATGGAGCTCTGTGGGTCTGTGAATTGAAATATCAGGGTCTGTGAATTGAGCTGACTGTGTCGTTGAAATGAGTTGTCTGGGTCTGTGAATGGGGCTGCATTGGTCTGTGAATGGAGCTGTCTGAGTGTGAGAAATGCGTTGTCTAGGTCTGTGAATGGATCTGTCTGGATCTGTGAATGAAGCTGTCTGGGACTTTGAATGAAGCTGTTTGGATCTGTGAATGGAGATGTCTGAGTCTGTGAATGGAGCTCTCTGGGTCTGTGATTGGAGTTGTCGGATTCTGTGAATGGAGTTGTCTGGGTCTGTGAATGGAGCTGTCTGAGTCTGTTTGTGAAATGAGCTGTCTGTTTTAATTCAAATTAGCTTTCCATGTCTGTGAATATTGCTGTCTGTTTCTGTGAATGGATCTGTCTGGGTCTGTGAATGGTTCTGTCTGGGGCTGTGAATGGATCTGTCTGGATCTGTGAATGTCGCTCTCTGGGTCTCTGAATGGAACTGTCTGTGTCTGTGACTGGTGCTGTCTAGGTTTCTGAAATGAACTTTCTGAGTCTGTGAATGGAGCTGTCTGGGTCTCTGAATGGAACTGTCTGTGTCTGTGAATGGTGCTATCTAGGTTTCTGAAATGAACTTTCTGAATCTGTGAATGGAGCTGTCTGGGTCTGTGAATGAAGCTGTCTGAGTCTGTGAATGAAGCTCTCTGGGTCTGTGAATGGAGTTGTCTGGGTCTGTGAATGAAGCTGTCTGAGTCTGTAAATGGAGCTTCTGGGTCTGTGAATGGAGCTGCGAGGTTCTGTAAATGGAGCTGTCTGGGTCTCTGAATGGAGCTGTTTAGTTCTGTGAATGGAGCTGTCTGTGTCTGTGAATGGAGCTGTCTGGGTCTTTTAATGGAGCTGTCTGTGTCTGTGAATGGAGCTGCCAGAGTCTGTAAATTGAGCTGTCTGAGTCTGTGAATGAAGATGTCTGGGTCTGTGAATGGAGCTGTCTGAGGCTGTGAATGGAGCTGTTTGGGTCTGTGAATGGAGCTGTCTGAGTCTGTAAATGGAGATGTCTGGATCTGTGAATGGAGCTGTCTGGGTCTGTGAATGGAGCTGTCTGGTTCTGTGAATGGAGCTGTCTGAGTCTGTAAATGGAGCTGTCTGGTTCTGTGAATGGAACTGTCTGTGTCATGAATGAGCTGTCTGGGTCTGTGAAGTGTGCTGTCTGTGTCTGAAAATGGCATTTTCTAGGTCTGTGAATAGAGCTGTCTGAGGTTGTGAATGCAGTTGTCTGGGTCTGTGACCTGAGCTTTCAGAGTCTTTGAAGTGAGCCGTCTGGATATTTGAATGGAGCTGTCTGAGTGTCTGAAATGAGCTTTTTGAGTTTCTGAATGAAGATATCTGGGTCTGTCAAATGAACTGTCTGAATCTGTTTGTGAAATGAGCTGTCTGTTTTTTTTCAAATTAGCTTTCCATGTCTGTGAATATTGCTGTCTGTTTCTGTGAATGGATCTGTCTGGGTCCGTGAATGGATCTGTCTGGGTCTGTGAATTGATCTGTCTGGATCTGTGAATGTAGCTGTCTGGGTCTCTGAATGGAACTGTCTGTGTCTGTGAATGGTGCTGTCTAGGTTTCTGAAATGAACTTTCTGAGTCTGTGAATGGAGCTGTCTGGGTCTCTGAATGGAACTGTCTGTGTCTGTGAATGATGCTGTCCAGGTTTCTGAAATGAACTTTCTGCGTCTGTGAATGGAGCTGTATGGGTCTGGGAAATGAGCTGTCTGAATCTGTGAATGCATCTAACAACAGTAAACGCTGGAAAACTCAGCAGGCCAGGCACAATCCGTGGAGAAACAGAGTTAACGTTTCAGTTCGAAGACCTATCGTCAATGGAGCTGTCTGGGTCTGTAAATGGAGCTGTCTTGGTCGATGAAATGAACTGTTTGGGTCTGTGAATGGAGATGTCTGAGTCAGTGAATGTCGCTGTCTGGGTCCGTGAATTTAGCTGTCTGATTCTGTGATTGGAGCTGTCTGGGTCCGTGAATGGAGCTGTCCGAGTCTGTGAATGGAGCTGTCTGGATCTGTGAAATGTGCTGTCTGGGTCTGTGAAATCAGCTGTCTGGGTCTGTGAATGGAGCTGTCTGAGTCTGTGGATGCAGCTGTCTGGGTCCATGAATGGAGCTGACTGAGTCTGTGAATGGAGCTGTCTCGGTCTGTGAATGGAGCTGTCCGAGTCTGTGAATGGAGCTGTCTGAGTCTGTGAATGGAGTTGTCTCGGTCTGTGAATGGAGCTGTCTGAGTCTGTGAATGGAGCTGTCTCGGTCTGTGAATGGAGCTGTCCGAGTCTGTGAATGGAGCTGTGTGGGTCTGTGAATTGAGATGTCAGGGTCTGTGAATTGAGCTGTCTGAGTCTGTGAATGGA
The DNA here is from genome assembly GCA_030390025.1 of Squalus acanthias. Lineage (NCBI taxonomy): Eukaryota > Metazoa > Chordata > Chondrichthyes > Squaliformes > Squalidae > Squalus > Squalus acanthias. The sequence goes on from JASTWF010000100.1 coordinate 159,273, forward strand.
GCTGTCCGAGTCTGTGAATGGAGCTCTGTGGGTCTGTGAATTGAAATATCAGGGTCTGTGAATTGAGCTGACTGTGTCTTTGAAATGAGTTGTCTGGGTCTGTGAATGGAGCTGCATTGGTCTGTGAATGGAGCTGTCTGAGTCTGCGAAATGAGTTGTCTGGGTCTGTGAATGGAGCTGCATGGGTCTGTGAATGGAGCTGTCTGAGTGTGTGAAATGTGTTGTCCAGGTCTGTGAATGGAGCTGTCTGGATCTGTGAATGAAGCTGTCTGGGTCTTTGAATGAAGCTGTTTGGATCTGTGAATGGAGTTGTCTGGGTCTGTGAATGGAGCTGTCTGAGTCTGTTTGTGAAATGAGCTGTCTGTTTTAATTCAAATTAGCTTTCCATGTCTGTGAATATTGCTGTCTGTTTCTGTGAATGGATCTGTCTGTGTCTGTGAATGATTCTGTCTGGGGCTGTGAATGGATCTGTCTGGATCTGTGAATGTAGCTCTCTGGGTCTCTGAATGGAACTGTCTGTGTCTGTGACTGGTGCTGTCTAGGTTTCTGAAATGAACTTTCTGAGTCTGTGAATGGAGCTGTCTGGGTCTCTGAATGGAACTGTCTGTGTCTGTGAATGGTGCTGTCTAGGTTTCTGAAATGAACTTTCTGAATCTGTGAATGGAGCTGTCTGGGTCTGTGAATGAAGCTGTCTGGGTCTGTGAATGAAGCTGTCTGAGTCTGTAAATGGAGCTGTCTGGGTCTGTGAATGGAGCTGCGAGGTTCTGTAAATGGAGCTGTCTGGGTCTCTGAATGGAGCTGTTTAGTTCTGTGAATGGAGCTGTCTGTGTCTGTGAATGGAGCTGTCTGGGTCTTTTAATGGAACTGTCTGGGTCTGTGAATGGAGCTGTCTAGGTCTGTGAATTGAGCTGCCAGAGTCTGTAAATTGAGCTGTCTCAGTCTGTGAATGGAGTTGTCTGGGTCTGTGAATGGAGCTGTCTGAGTCTGTGAATGGAGCTGTCTGGGTCTGTGAATGGAGCTGCCTGTGTCTGTGAATGGAGCTGTCTGAGTCTGTGAATGGAGCTGTTTGGGTCTGTGAATGGAGCATTCTGTGTCTGTGAATGGAGCTGTCTGGGTCTGTGAATGGAGCTGTCTGGGTCTGTGAATGGAGCTGACTGAGTCTGTAAATGGAGCTGTCTGGGTCTGTGAATGGAACTGTCTGTGTCATGAATGAGCTATCTGGGTTTCTGAAGTGTGCTGTCTGTGTCTGAAAATGGCGTTGTCTGGGTCTGTGAATAGAGCTGTCTGAGGTTGTGAATGCAGCTGTCTGGGTCTGTGACCTGAGCATTCAGAGTATTTGAAGTGAGCCGTCTGGATCTTTGAATGGAGCTGTCTGAGGGTCTGAAATGAGCTTTTTGTGTTTCTGAATGAAGATATCTGGGTCTGTCAAATGAACTGTCTGAATCAGTTTGTGAAATGAGCTGTCTGTTTTTTTTCAAATTAGCTTTCCATGTCTGTGAATATTGCTGTCTGTTTCTGTGAATGGATCTGTCTGGATCTGTGAATGTAGCTCTCTGGGTCTCTGAATGGAACTTTCTGTGTCTGTGAATGGTGCTGTCTAGGTTTCTGAAATGAACTTTCTGAATCTGTGAATGGAGCTGTCTGGGTCTGTGAATGAAGCTGTCTGAGTCTGTGAATGAAGCTCTCTGGGTCTGTGAATGGAGTTGTCTGAATCTGTGAATGGAGCTGTCTGGGTCTGTGAATGAAGCTGTCTGAGTCTGTGAATGAAGCTCTCTGGGTCTGTGAATTAAGCTGTCTGAGTCTGTAAATGGAGCTGTCTGAGTCTGTGAATGGAGCTGCGAGGTTCTGTAAATGGAGCTGTCTCGGTCTCTGAATGGAGCTGTTTAGTTCTGTGAATGGAGCTGTCCGTGTCTGTGAATGGAGCTGTCTGGGTCTTTTAATGGAGCTGTCTGGGTCTGTGAATGGAGCTGTCTGGTTCTGTGAATGGAGCTGTCTGAGTCTGTAAATGGAGCTGTCTGGTTCTGTGAATGGAACTGTCTGTGTCATGAATGAGCTGTCTGGGTCTGTGAAGTGTGCTGTCTGTGTCTGAAAATGACGTTGTCTGGGTCTGTGAATAGAGCTGTCTGAGGTTGTGAATGCAGCTGTCTGGGTCTGTGACCTGAGCTTTCAGAGTCTTTGAAGTGAGCCGTCTGGATTTTGAATGGAGCTGTCTGAGTGTCTGAAATGAGCTTTTTGAATTTCTGAATGAAGATATGATATCTGGGTCTGTCAAATGAACTGTCTGAATCTGTTTGTGAAATGAGCTGTCTGTTTTTTTTCAAATTAGCTTTCCATGTCTGTGAATATTGCTGTCTGTTTCTGTGAATGGATCTGTCTGGATCTGTGAATGTAGCTCTCTGGGTCTCTGAATGGAACTTTCTGTGTCTGTGAATGGTGCTGTCTAGGTTTCTGAAATGAACTTTCTGAATCTGTGAATGGAGCTGTCTGGGTCTGTGAATGAAGCTGTCTGAGTCTGTGAATGAAGCTCTCTGGGTCTGTGACTGGAGTTGTCTGAATCTGTGAATGGAGCTGTCTGGGTCTGTGAATGAAGCTGTCTGAGTCTGTGAATGAAGCTCTCTGGGTCTGTGAATGAAGCTGTCTGAGTCTGTAAATGGAGCTGTCTGAGTCTGTGAATGGAGCTGCGAGGTTCTGTAAATGGAGCTGTCTCGGTCTCTGAATGGAGCTGTTTAGTTCTGTGAATGGAGCTGTCTGTGTCTGTGAATGGAGCTGTCTGGGTCTTTTAATGGAGCTGTCTGGGTCTGTGAATGGAGCTGTCTGGTTCTGTGAATGGAGCTGTCTGAGTCTGTAAATGGAGCTGTCTGGTTCTGTGAATGGAACTGTCTGTGTCATGAATGAGCTGTCTGGGTCTGTGAAGTGTGCTGTCTGTGTCTGAAAATGACGTTGTCTGGGTCTGTGAATAGAGCTGTCTGAGGTTGTGAATGCAGCTGTCTGGGTCTGTGACCTGAGCTTTCAGAGTCTTTGAAGTGAGCCGTCTGGATTTTGAATGGAGCTGTCTGAGTGTCTGAAATGAGCTTTTTGAATTTCTGAATGAAGATATCTGGGTTTGTCAAATGAACTGTCTGAATCTGTTTGTGAAATGAGCTGTCTGTTTTTTTTCAAATTAGCTTTCCATGTCTGTGAATATTGCTGTCTGTTTCTTTGAATGGATCTGTCTGGATCCGTGAATGGATCTGTCTGGGTGTGTGAATTGATCTGTCTGGATCTGTGAATGTAGCTGTCTGGGTCTCTGAATGGAACTGTCTGTGTCTGTGAATGGTGCTGTCTAGGTTTCTGAAATGAACTTTCTGAGTCTGTGAATGGAGCTGTCTGGGTCTCTGAATGGAACTGTCTGTGTCTGTGAATGGTGCTGTCTAGGTTTCTGAAATGAACTTTCTGCGTCTGTGAATGGAGCTGTCTGGGTCTGGGAAATGAGCTGTCTGAATCTGTGAATGAATCTAACAACAGTAAACGCTGGAAAACTCAGCAGGCCAGGCACAATCCGTGGAGAAACAGAGTTAACGTTTCAGGTCGAAGACCTATCGTCAATGGAGCTGTCTGGGTCTGTAAATGGAGCTGTCTTGGTCGATGAAATGAGCTGTTTGGGTCTGTGAATGGAGCCGTCTGGATCTGTGAAATGTGCTGTCTGGGACTGTAAATGGAGCTGTCTTGGTCGATGAAATGAACTGTTTGGGTCTGTGAATGGAGATGTCTGAGTCAGTGAATGTCGCTGTCTGGGTCCGTGAATTTAGCTGTCTGAGTCTGTGATTGGAGCTGTCTGGGTCCGTGAATGGAGCTGTCCGAGTCTGTGAATGGAGCTGTCTGGATCTGTGAAATGTGCTGTCTGGGTCTGTGAAATCAGCTGTCTGGGTCTGTGAATGGAGCTGTCTGAGTCTGTGGATGTAGCTGTCTGGGTCCATGAATGAAGCTGTCTGAGTCTGTGAATGGAGCTGTCTCGGTCTGTGAATGGAGCTGTCCGAGTCTGTGAATGGAGCTGTCTGAGTCTGTGAATGGAGCTGTCTCGGTCTGTGAATGGAGCTGTCTGAGTCTGTGAATGGAGCTGTCTCGGTCTGTGAATGGAGCTGTCCGAGTCTGTGAATGGAGCTGTGTGGGTCTGTGAATTGAGATGTCAGGGTCTGTGAATTGAGCTGTCTGAGTCTGTGAATGGAGCTGTCCGAGTCTGTGAATGAAGCTGTGTGGGTCTGTGAATTGAAATATCAGGGTCTGTGAATTGAGCTGACTGTTTCTTTGAAATGAGTTGTCTGGGTCTGTGAATGGAGCTGCATTGGTCTGTGAATGGAGCTGTCTGAGTCTGCGAAATGAGTTGTCTGGGTCTGTGAATGGAGCTGCATGTGTCTGTGAATGGAGCTGTCTGAGTGTGTGAAATGCGTTGTCTAGGTCTGTGAATGGAGCTGTCTGGATCTGTGAATGAAGCTGTCTGGGTCTTTGAATGAAGCTGTTTGGATCTGTGAATGGAGATGTCTGAGTCTGTAAATGGATCTGTCAGGGTCTGTGAATGGATCTGTCTGGGTGTGTGAATTGATCTGTCTGGGTCTGTGAATGTAGCTGTCTGGGTCTCTGAATGGAACTGTCTGTGTCTGTGAATGGTGCTGTCTAGGTTTCTGAAATGAACTTTCTGAGTCTGTGAATGGAGCTGTCTCGGTCTCTGAATGGAACTGTCTGTGTCTGTGAATGGTGCTGTCTAGGTTTCTGAAATGAACTTTCTGAGTCTGTGAATGTAGCTGTCTGGGTCTGGGAAATGAGCTGTCTGAATCTGTGAATGAATCTAACAACAGTAAACGCTGGAAAACTCAGCAGGCCAGGCACAATCCGTGGAGAAACAGAGTTAACGTTTCAGGTCGAAGACCTATCGTCAATGGAGCTGTCTGGGTCTGTAAATGGAGCTGTCTTGGTCGATGAAATGAGCTGTTTGCGTCTGTGAATGGAGCCGTCTGGATCTGTGAAATGTGCTGTCTGGGACTGTAAATGGAGCTGTCTTGGTCGATGAAATGAGCTGTCTGTGTCTGTGAATGGAGCTGCCAGAGTCTGTAAATTGAGCTGTCTGAGTCTGTGAATGAAGATGTCTGGGTCTGTGAATGGAGCTGCCTGGGTCTGTGAATGGAGCTGTCTGAGGCTGTGAATGGAGCTGTTTGGGTCTGTGAATGGAGCATTCTGAGTCTGTAAATGGAGATGTCTGGATCTGTGAATGGAGCTGTCTGGGTCTGTGAATGGAGCTGTCTGGTTCTGTGAATGGAACTGTCTGTGTCATGAATGAGCTGTCTGGGTCTGTGAAGTGTGCTGTCTGTGTCTGAAAGTGGCGTTGTCTGGGTCTGTGAATAGAGCTGTTTGAGGTTGTGAATGCAGCTGTCTGGGTCTGTGACCTGAGCTTTCAGAGTCTTTGAAGTGAGCCGTCTGGGTTTTGAATGGAGCTGTCTGAGTGTCTGAAATGAGCTTTTTGAACTTCTGAATGAAGATATCTGGGTCTGTCAAATGAACTGTCTGAATCTGTTTGTGAAATGAGCTGTCTGTTTTTTTCAAATTAGCTTTCCATGTCTGTGAATATTGCTGTCTGTTTCTTTGAATGGATCTGTCAGGGTCTGTGAATGGATCTGTCTGGGTGTGTGAATTGATCTGTCTGGATCTGTGAATGTAGCTGTCTGGGTCTCTGAATGGAACTGTCTGTGTCTGTGAATGGTGCTGTCTAGGTTTCTGAAATGAACTTTCTGAGTCTGTGAATGGAGCTGTCTGGGTCTGGGAAATGAGCTGTCTGAATCTGTGAATGAATCTAACAACAGTAAACGCTGGAAAACTCAGCAGGCCAGGCACAATCCGTGGAGAAACAGAGTTAACGTTTCAGGTCGAAGACCTATCGTCAATGGAGCTGTCTGGGTCTGTAAATGGAGCCGTCTGGATCTGTGAAATGTGCTGTCTGGGACTGTAAATGGAGCTGTCTTGGTCGATGAAATGAGCTGTTTGGGTCTGTGAATGGAGATGTCTGAGTCAGTGAATGTAGCTGTCTGGGTCTGTGAATGTAGCTGTCTGGGTCTGTGAATGTCGCTGTCTGGGTCCGTGAATTTAGCTGTCTGAGTCTGTGATTGGAGCTGTCTGGGTACGTGAATGGAGCTGTCCGAGTCTGTGAATGGAGCTGTCTGGATCTGTGAAATGTGCTGTCTGGGTCTGTGAAATCAGCTGTCTGGGTCTGTGAATGGAGCTGTCTGAGTCTGTGGATGTAGCTGTCTGGGTCCATGAATGGAGCTGTCTGAGTCTGTGAATGGAGCTGTTTCGGTCTGTGAATGGAGCTGTCCGAGTCTGTGAATGGAGCTGTCTGAGTCTGTGAATGGAGCTGTCTCGGTCTGTGAATGGAGCTGTCTGAGTCTGTGAATGGAGCTGTCTCGGTCTGTGAATGGAGCTGTCCGAGTCTGTGAATGGAGCTGTGTGGGTCTGTGAATTGAGATGTCAGGGTCTGTGAATTGAGCTGTCTGAGTCTGTGAATGGAGCTGTCCGAGTCTGTGAATGGAGCTCTGTGGGTCTGTGAATTGAAATATCAGGGTCTGTGAATTGAGCTGACTGTGTCTTTGAAATGAGTTGTCTGGGTCTGTGAATGGAGCTGCATTGGTCTGTGAATGGAGCTGTCTGAGCCTGCGAAATGAGTTGTCTGGGTCTGTGAATGGAGCTGCATGGGTATGTGAATGGAGCTGTCTGAGTGTGTGAAATGCGTTGTCTAGGTCTGTGAATGGAGCTGTCTGGATCTGTGAATGAAGCTGTCTGGGTCTTTGAATGAAGCTGTTTGGATCTGCGAATGGAGATGTCTGAGTCTGTGAATGGAGCTGTCTGGGTCTGTGAATGGAGCTGTCTGAGTCTGTTTGTGAAATGAGCTGTCTGTTTTAATTCAAATTAGCTTTCCATGTCTGTGAATATTGCTGTCTGTTTCTGTGAATTGATCTGTCTGGGTCTGTGAATGGTTCTGTCTGGGGCTGTGAATGGATCTGTCTGGATCTGTGAATGTAGCTCTCTGGGTCTCTGAATGGAACTGTCTGTGTCTGTGACTGGTGCTGTCTAGGTTTCTGAAATGAACTTTCTGAGTCTGTGAATGGAGCTGTCTGGGTCTCTGAATGGAACTGTCTGTGTCTGTGAATGGTGCTGTCTAGGTTTCTGAAATGAACTTTCTGAATCTGTGAATGGAGCTGACTGGGTTTGTATATGAAGCTGTCTGAGTCTGTGAATGAAGCTCTCTGGGTATGTGAATGGAGTTGTCTGGGTCTGTGAATGAAGCTGTCTGAGTCTGTAAATGGAGCTGTCTGGGTCTGTGAATGGAGCTTCGAGGTTCTGTAAATGGAGCTGTCTGGGTCTCTGAATGGAGCTGCTAAGTTCTGTGAATGGAGCTGTCTGTGTCTGTGAATGGAGCTGTCTGGGTCTTTTAATGGAACTGTCTGGGTCTGTGAATGGAGCTGTCTAGGTCTGTGAATTGAGCTGCCAGAGTCTGTAAATTGAGCTGTCTCAGTCTGTGAATGGAGTTGTCTGGGTCTGTGAATGGAGCTGTCTGAGTCTATGAATGGAGCTGTCTGGGTCTGTGAATGGAGCTGCCTGTGTCTGTGAATAGAGCTGTCTGAGTCTGTGACTGGAGCTGTCTGTGTCTGTGAATGGAGCTGTGTGGGTCTGTAAGTTGAGCTGTCTGGGTCTGTGAATGGAACTGTCTGTGTCATGAATGAGCTGTCTGGGTTTCTGAAGTGTGCTGTCTGTGTCTGAAAATGGCGTTGTCTGGGTCTGTGAATAGAGCTGTCTGAGTTTGTGAATGCAGCTGTCTGGGCCTGTGACCTGAGCTTTCAGAGTCTTTGAAGTGAGCCGTCTGGATCTTTGAATGGAGCTGTCTGAGGGTCTGAAATGAGCTTTTTGTGTTTCTGAATGAAGATATCTGGGTCTGTCAAAAGAACTGTCTGAATCTGTTTGTGAAATGAGCTGTCTGTTTTTTTTCAAATTAGCTTTCCATGTCTGTGAATATTGCTGTCTGTTTCTGTGAATGGATCTGTCTGGCTCTGTGAATGGAACTGTCTGGGTCTGTGAATGGATCTGTCTGGATCTGTGAATGTAGCTGTCTGGGTCTCTGAATGGATCTGTCTGTGTCTGTGAATGGTGCTGTCTAGGTTTCTGAAATGAACTTTCTGAGTCTGTGAATGGAGCTGTCTGGGTCTGTGAAATGAGCTGTCTAAATCTGTGAATGAATCTAACAACAGTAAACGCTGGAAAACTCAGCAGGCCAGGCACAATCCTTGGAGAGAGAAACAGAGTTAACGTTTCAGGTCTAAGACCTATCGTCAATGGAGCTTGCTGGGTCTGTAAATGGAGCTGCCTTGGTCGACGAAATGAGCTGTTTGGGTCTGTGAATGGAGCCGTCTGAGTCCGTGAATGGAGCTGTCTGAGTCTGTGAATGGAGCTGTCTGGGTCCGTGAATGGAGCTGTCTGAGTCTGTAAATGGAGCTGTCTGAGTCTGGAATGGAGCTGTCTCGGTCTGTGAATTGAGATGTCAGGGTCTGTGAATTGGGCTGACTGTGTCTTTGAAATGTGTTGTCTGGGTCTGTGAATGGAGCTGCATGGGTCTGTGAATGGAGCTGTCTGAGTCTGCGAAATGAGTTGTCTGGGTCTGTGAATGGATCTGTCTGGGTCTGTGAATGGATCTGTCTGGATCTGTGAATGTAGCTGTCTGGGTCTCTGAATGGAACTGTCTGTGTCTGTGAATGGTGCTGTCTCGGTTTCTGAAATGAACTTTCTGAGTCTGTGGATGGAGCTGTCTGGGTCTCTGAATGGAACTGTCTGTGCCTGTGAATGGTGCTGTCTAGGTTTCTGAAATGAACTTTCTGAGTCTGTGAATGGAGCTGTCTGGGTCTGTGAAATGAGCTGTCTGTATCTGTGAATGAATGTAACAACAGTAAACGCTGGAAAACTCAGCAAGCCAGGCACAATCCGTGGAGAAACAGAGTTAACGTTTTAGGTAGAAGACCTATCGTCAATGGAGCTGTCTGGGTCTGTAAATGGAGCTGTCTAGGTCGATGAAATGAGCTCTTTGGGTCTGTGAATGGAGCTGTCTGGATATGTGAAATGTGCTGTCTGGGTCTGTAAATGGAGCTGTCTTGGTCGATGAAATGAGCTGTTTGGGTCTGTGAATGGAGCTGTCTGAGTCTGTGAATGGAGCTGTCTGAGTCTGTGAATGGAGCTGTCTGGGTCCGTGAATGGAGCTGTCTGAGTCTGTGAATGGAGATGTGCGGATCTGTGATATGTGCTGTCTGGGTCTGTGAAATCAGCTGTCTGGGTCTGTGAATGGAGCTGTCTGAGTCTGTGAATGTAGCTGTCTGGGTCCGTGAATGGAGCTGTCAGAGTCTGTGAATGGAGATGTGTGGGTCTGCGAATTGAAATATCAGGGTCTGTGAATTGAGCTGACTGCCTTTGAAATGAGTTGTCTGGGTCTGTGAATGGAGCTGCATGGGTCTGTGAATGGAGCTGTCTGAGTCTGTGAAATGCGTTGTCTAGGTCTGTGAATGGAGCTGTCTGTGTTCGTGAATGGAGATGTCTGTGTCTGAGAATTGGGCTGTCTGAATCTGTGAAATGAGTTGTCTGTGTCTGTCAATCGAGATGTCTGAGTCTGTGAATTGAGCTGTCTGAGTCTGTGATTGGAGCTGTTTGGGTCTGTGAATGAAGCTGTCTGGGTCTGTGAATGTAGCAGTCTGGGTCTGTTAAATGAGATTTCTGGGTCTGTGAATGGAGCTGTCTGAGTCTGTGGGTGGAGCTGTCTGGGTCAGTGAATGGATCTGTCTGGGTCTCTGAATGGAGCTTTCTGAGTCTGTGAATGGAGCTGTCTGGGTCTGTGAATGGAGCTGTCTGGGTCTGTGAATGGAGCTGTCTGGATCTGTGAAATGAACTTTCGGAGTCTGTGAATGGAGCTGTCTGGGTCTCTGAATGGAACTGTCTGTGTCTGTGAATGGTGCTGACTAAGTTTCTGAAATGAACTTTCTGAGTCTGTGAATGGAGCTGTCTGGGTCTGTGAAATTAGCTTTCTGAGTCTGTGAATGGAGATGTCTGGGTAGGTGAAATGAGCTGTCTGATTCTGTGAATGAATCTAACAACAGAAAACGCTTGAAAACTCAGCAGGCCAGGCACAATCCGTGGAGAGAGAAACAGAGCTATCGTTGCTGGTCGAAAACCTACCATCAATGGAGCTGTCTGGGTCTGAGAAATGGAGCTGTCTTGGTCGATGAAATGAGCTGTCTGTGCCTTTGAATGGAGCTGTCTGGGTCTGTGAAATCAGCTGTCTGGGTCTGTAAATGGAGCTGAATGAGTCTGTGAATGTAGCTGTCTCGGTCCGTGAATGGAGCTGTCTGAGTTTGTGAAATGTTCTGGCTGGGTCTGTAAATGGAGCTGTCTGAGTCTGTGAATGTAGCTGTCTGGGTCCGTGAATGGAGCTGTCTGAGTTTGTGAAATGATCTGTCTGGTTCTGTGAATGGAGCTTTCTGAGTCTGTGAATGGAGCTGCCTGGGTCTGTGAATTGAGCTGTCTGAGTCTGTTAATGGAGCTGTCTGGGTCTGTGAATGGACTTGCTTGTGTCTGTGAATGGAGCTCTCTGTATCTGTGAAATGAACTGTCTGTGTCTGTGAATGGAGCGGTCTGGGTCGGTGAATGGAGCTGTCAGAGTCTGTGAATGGAGCTGCCAGAGTCTGTAAATGGAGCTGTCTGCGTCTCTGAAAGAAGCTGTCTGTGTCTGTGAATGGAGCTGTCTAGGTCTGCGAATTGAGCTGCCGGAGTCTGTAAATAGAGCTGTATCAGTCTGTGAATGGAGTTGTCTGTGTTTGAGAATGGAGCTGTCTGTGTCTGTGAATGGAGCTGCCTGTGTCTGTGAATGGAGCTGTCTGTGTCTGTGAATGGAGCTGCCTGTGTCTGTGAATGGAGCTGTCTTAGTCTGTGAATGGAGCTGCCTGGGTCTGTGAATGGAGCTGTTTGGGTCTGTGAATGGAGCTGTCTGGATATGTCAATAGAACTGTCTGGTCTTTTAATGGACTGTCTGAGTCTGTGAATTGAACTGCCTGTGTCTGTGAAAGGAGCTGTCTGCGTCTGTAAAATGAACTGTCTGGGTCGGTGAATGGAGCTCTCTGGGTCTGTGAAAGGAACAGTCTGTGTCTGTGAATGGATCTGTCTGGGTCTGTAAATGGAGCTGTCTGGGTCTGTGAATGATGATGTCTGGGTCTGTGAATAGAGCTGTCTGGGTCTGTGAATGGAGTTGCTTGTATCTGTGAATGAAGCTGCCTGTGTCTGTGAAAGGAGCTGTATGTGTATGTGAATGGAGCTGTCTGGGTCGGTGAATAAAGCAGTCTGGGCAAGTGAATGGGGCTGTCTGGGTCTGTGAAAGAAGCTGTCTGTGTCTATGAATGGAGCTGTCTGGATCTGTGAATTGCGTAGTCCGGGTCTGTGAATGAAGCTGTCTGAGTCTGTAAATGGAGCTGTCTGGGTCTGTGAATGGAGCTGTCTATGTCTGTGAATGACGTTTCGAGAGTCTGTAAATGGAGCTGTCTGTGTCTCTGAATGGAGCTGTCTGTGTCTGTGAATGGAGCTGTCTGTGTCTGTGAATTGAGTTATCAGAGTCTGTGAACTTCGAGCTGCCAGAGTTTGTGAATGGAGCTGTCTAAGTCTGCGAATTGAGCTGCCAGAGTCTTGAAATGGAGCTGTCTCAGTGTTTGAATAGAGTTGTCTGTGTCTGTGAATGGAGCTGTCTGAGTCTTTGAATGGAGCTGCCTGGGTCTGTGAATGGACTGTCTGTTTCTGTGAATGGAGCTGTCTGAGTCTTTGAATGGAGCTACCTGGGTCTGTAAATGGAGCTGTCTGGGTCTGTGAATGGAGCTGTCTGGATCTGTGAATGGAGCTGTCTAGGTCTGTGAAGTGAGTTGTCTGGATCTGTGAATGGAGCTGTCTGGGTCTGTGAATGGAGCTGTCTGGATCTGTGAATAGAACTGTCTGGGTTTTTTAATGGAACGGTCTGAGTCTGTGAATGGAGCTGTCTGGGTCTGTGAATGGAGCTGTCTGGGACTGTGAATGGAGCTGTTTGGGTCTGTGTCATGAGCTTTCTGAGTCTTTGAAGTGAGCCGTCTGAGTCTGTGAATTGAGTTGCCCGGGTCTGTGAAAGGAGCTGTCTGGGTCTGTGAATGGTGCTGTCTGGGTTTGTGAATGGCGTAGTCCGGGTCTGTGAATGGAGCACTCTGAGTCTGTGAATGGAGCTGTCTGAGTCTGTAAATGGATGTGTCTGGGTCTGTGAATGGAGCTGTCTGGGTGTGTGAATGGAGCTGTCTGGGTCTGAGAATGGAGCTGTCTGGGTCTGTGAATGGAGCTGTCTGAGTCTGTGAATTGAGCTGTCAGAGTCTGTGAATGGAGTTCTCTGGGTCTGAGAATAGAGCTGTCTGAGTCTGTGAATGGAGCTGTTTGGGTCTGTGAATAGAGCTGTCTGGGTCTGTGAATGGAGCTGTATAAATCTGTTTCATGAGCTTTCCGAGTCTTTGAAGTGAGCCGTCTGAGTCTGTGAATTGAGCTGCCTGGGTCTGTGAAAGGAGCTGTCTGGGTCTGTGAATGGTGCTGTCTGGGTTTGTGAAATGAGCATTCTGAGTCTGTGAATGGAGCTTCCTTGGTCTGTGAATTGAGCTGTCTGTGTCTGTGAATGGAGCTGTCTCGGTCTGTGAATTTAGCTGTCTGTGTCTGTGAATGGAGCTGTCTCGGTCTGTGAATTTAGCTGTCTGGGTCTGTGAATGGAGATGTCTGTGTCTGTGAATTGAGCTGTCGGAATCTGTGGAATGAGTTGTCTGTGTCTGTGAATGGAGATGTCTAGGTCTGTGATATGAACGTTCTGTGTTTGTGAAATGAGCTGTCTGGGTTTGTGAAATGAGCTTTCTGAGTCTGTGAAGTGAATTGTCTGGGTCTGGATCTGTGAATGGAGATGTCTGGGTCTTTGAATGGAGATGTCTGGGTCTTTCAATGGAGATGTCTGGGTCTGTGAATGGAGTTGCCTGGGTCTGTGTATTTATCTGACTGAGTCTCTGAAATGAGTTGTCTGGGTCTGTGAATGGAGACTTCTAGGTCTGTGAAATGAACTTTCTGTGTTTGTGAAATGAGCTGTCTGGGTTTTTGAAATCAGCTTTCCATGTCTGTGAATTTTGCTGTCTGTTTCTTTTATTGGAGCTGTCTGAGTCTGTGAATGGATCTGTCTGGGTCTGTGAATGGAGCTGTCTAGGTCTCTACAATGAACGTTCTGTGAAAAGTCAGCAGGACAGGTAGATAAGGTCGTTAAAAATGCATATGGGATACTTACCTTCATTCGCAGAGGCATATAATATAAGCGCAGGGAGGTTATGACGGAGCTGTACGACACACTAGTTAGGCCACAGCTGGAATACTGTGTGCAGTTCTGGTCGCCACACTATAGGACGGATGTGATTGCATTTGAGAGGGTGCAGTGGAGATTCACCAGGATGTTACCTGGGCTGGAGCACTTCAGCTATGAAGAGAAACTGGACAGGCTGGGGTTGTTTTCCTTAGAGCAGAGAAGGCTGAGGGGGGAACCTGATTGAGGTGTACTAAATTATGAGGGACTTTGATAGTGTTGATAGAAAATAACTTTTCCCCTTAGTAGAGGGCTCATAACCAGGGGGCATAGTTTCAATGTACGAGGCAGAAGGTTTAGAGGGGATTTGAGGAAAAACTTTTTCACCCAGAGGGTGGTTGGAATCTGGAACTCACTGCCTGAAAGGGTGGTAGAGGCAGGAACCCTCACAACATTCAAGAAGCATTTAGATGAGCACTTGAAATGCCATAGCATACAAGGCTAAGGACCAAGTGCTGTAAAATGGGATTAGAACAGATAGGGCTTCATGGCCGGCGCGGACACGATGGGCCAAATGGCCTCTTTCTGTGCTGTATAACTCTATGACTCTGTGACTATGACTATAACCTTCTCCCCAGGAATATTTTGTACCCAATCCATCCCTTTTTTGAGCATGTCTCCATTATCATCACGACAACATATTGCCATGTGTCTATTTGCGACTGCAGCTCACCAACCTTATTAACCACACTTCATGCATTTACCCACATGAACTGTAAACCTGTCTTGTATTCTCTTAGTCTGACCCCACATAGGACCTTATTCTTTATTACTCTTGTGCTATCCGTCTCTCGCAATCCTTTGTGCTCCTTGTTTCTCCTTTCTAATGCTACACACTGCTGCCCACCCCCTGCCAAATTAGTTTAAATCCTCCCCAACACTCCGAGCAACCCACCCACCACCCCGTCAAGGCCATTGGTTTCGGCCCTGTTGAGATGCAAACTTTCCGGCCTGTACAGGCTCCACCTCCCCGAGAACCGGTCCGAATATCCCAGGAATCTAAAGCACTCCCTAATGCACCATCTCTGCAGCCACGCATTCATCTGACTCTATCCTGCTATTTCTATACTCACCAGCACAGACACCGGGCGTAATCCGAACATTACTACCTTTGAGGTCGTGATTTTAATCTCTTTCCTAGCTCCCTAAAATCTGCCAGCAGGTCGTCATCCCTCTTTCTACATATGTCATTGGTACCGATATGGACCACGACCTCTAGCTGTTCACCCTCCATCCTCAGAATGTTCTTCAGTCCTTGACCCTGGCACCAGGGAGGAAACATACCATCCTGGAGTCACGTCTGCAGCCGCAGAAACGATTGTCTATTCCCCTAACTATTGAATCCCCTAAACTATTGCTTTCCTGAACTTGCTCCTCCGCCTCCCCCCCACCCCTACTGTAGAGCTGATCCACCCTTTGTGCTCTGGACTTGGCTCTGGCTGTACTCGCCAGATGAACCATCGCCCTGTCCAGTATTTAGAACTGAATACCGGTTGGAGAGTGAGATGCACTCAGGGGACTCCTGCACTACCTGCCTGGTCCTCCTTGTCTGTCTGCCGGACACCCATTCCCTCTCTGTCTGCACACTCTTATGCTGCGGGGTGACCACCTCCTGAAACGTGCTATCCACGTAGCTCTCAGCCTCACGGATGCACCGCATTGACGCCAGTTGCTGCTCAAGCTCCTAAACCCGGGGTTCGAGCTCTTCCAGTTGACGATACCTCCTGAACATGTGGTTGTCCAGGACACGGGAAGTGGACTGGAGTTCCCACATGGCACAAAATGTGTATTCCACGTGAATGAGGTGCCCTGCCATGCCTTTATATAATAGACCATTACTAACTTAACAGAAATAAACTCCATACTTTAGAATATATATTTAGAATTCGCAATGTTAACCTGTGCAAATAACCTGTACAATCAGTTCTTGCTAGCCTGGTGACGACCTCATGGTTTCTGGCAAGTGAGAACCCGTGCACTGTGAGTTTGTGGGAAAAGAAGATGACAGGACTTTGGACCAGAGAGTTTGTGTGCGGGACTGGCTACTAGTTTGAGGGGTTGTATTAGTTTGAGGGGCTGTTTTAGTTTGAGGGTGCTGTATTAGTCTGAGGGTGTGTATTAGTTTGAGGGGCTGAATTAGATTGAGGGGTTATATTATTTTACGGTCTGTATTAGTTTGAGGGGCTGAATTAGTTTGAGGAGCTGTATTAGTTTGAGGTGCTGTATTAGTTTGAGGGGCTGTACTAGTTTGAGGGGCTGAATTAGATTGAGGGGTTGTATTATTTTGAGGAGCTGTATTAGTTTGAGGGGTTACATTAGTTTGAGGTACTGTATTAGTTTGAGCTACTGTATTAGTTTGAGGGGCTGTATTAGTTGGAGGCGCTGTATTAGTTTGAGGGGCTGTATTAGTTTGATGTACTGTATTAGTTTGAAGGGCTGTATTAGTTTGAAGGGCTGTATTAGTTTGAGGGGCTGTATTAGTTTGAGGTGCTGTATTAGTTTGAGGTATTGTATTAGTTTGAGGGTCTGTATTAGTTTGAGGAGCTGTATTAGTTTGAGGGGTTACATTAGTTTGAGGGGCTGTATTAGTTTGAGGGGCTGTATTAGTTTGAGGAGCTGTATTAGTTTGAGGGGCTGTATTAGTTTGAGGAGCTGTATTAGTTTGAGGAGCTGTATTAGTTTGAGGTACTGTATTAGTTTGAGGGGCTGTATTAGTTTGAGGGTCTGTATTAGTTTGAGGGGCTGTATTAGTTTGAGGTACTGTATTAGTTTGAGGGGCTGTATTAGTTTGAGGAGCTGTATTAGTTTGAGGGGCTGTATTAGTTTGAGGTGCTGTATTAGTTTGAGGTGCTGTATTAGTTTGAGGTGCTGTATTAGTTTGAGGAGCTGTATTAGTTTGTAGGGGGTATATTAGTTTGAGGAGCTGTATTAGTTTGAGGGGCTGTATTAGTTTGAGGAGCTGTATTAGTTTGAGGGGCTGTATTAGTTTGAGGGGCTGTATTAGTTTGAGGATCCATCGACACAAATTTCCCACTTTAATTGTTTAACTAAATGGCCACAGTTAAGGCGGACAGCCACTTCCCAGAGTGCAGCAGAGCAGCCCTGAGAGGACATCCTAACATTTGGAATTTAATTGCTGAATGGCCACAGCAGAGTGTAGGACATCACCGAAACAATATGTGATCTAGAGATGGGCCTTTTGGTGTTTGAAACAACAACCCCATTGCTCGGAGAATACAGCTGGCAATTGTCATTAGTTAATTCATGTGACCAGAATTTCCGGTCTTTGGGGTTTTCAATTTCAATCTCAGCACTAAATATATTCCATCACAGCAGGGAATTAACTCGGCTGTCGTCATCTGTTTGTTCAAATGTTTTTTTAAATAATATTTTCAGCGATGTTGCAACTTCAATGTCCCCGTGGATATCCCGCAGGTATAAATGAAAGTCTCTGGGAATGTACCGCCTCAGAGTATAATTCAGAGAGATTGCCTGCAGCACGAAGGGACACATCGCTTCACACAGAAAATGCTTGGCACATATGGGAGTGTGGAGAAAATATACTACATGATCATTGCCGTCATTGGTGTTCCTGGTAAGTGATTATAACCATTGAATGTGTGTAAATCTGTGTGTGAACTGGTCTCTCTGACTGATAATGTTACATCCTGATCTAGTGGTCACCTTTGTACAGATACCCGATCAGTGATAACATTTCGTTCAGTCAAAAGTCCTGAATTACTGCTGAGGTTTTATTCCATTGCCTCAACTGAAAGTAAATTCTGTTTGTAACTCACGGGTTCGCTATTTTAAGAAGTTATTGCCTTTAGTGTAATATTGTGTACTGTTGAATTAAACCTCAGTGAAAGCAACTCTCTGAGAGAAGGTATTAGCGGAAGGGACTGTCACTGTAGAACTACTGAGTGAGAGTCACTAACTGAAGACCTTTACGGGAACATGTTGCCGTTGTACTCTCTCTATTTCCTTTCTGAAAGACTCCCATTGCTCTGATGTGGATTGTCCTACCAGTAGCTGATCCCAGTCCACTTTGGCCAGATGCTGCCTTATCACATTAAAATCGGCCGTCCCACAATTTAGAAACTTTATTTCTGGTCCATCTTTTACCATTTCCATGACTACCTCAAATCTCACCGAATTATGGTCACTGTCACCAAAATGCTCTCCTACTGACACTTCTACCACTTGCCTGGCTACATTGCCTAGCATTAGGTCCAGTACCGCCCCCTCTCTTGTAGGACTTTCTACATGCTGGCTCAAAAAGCTCTCATGGATGCACTTGAAGAATTCCACACCCTCTTATCCTTTTACAATCTGACTATCCAAGTTAACATTGGGGAATTTGGAATCCCCTACTATTATTACCCTATTATTTCTACACTTCCCTGAGATTTGCCTACATATCTGTTCCTCTATCTCCCCCTGACTGTTTGGGGGCCTATAGTACACTCTCAACAAAGTGCTTGCCCCCTTTTTGTTTTTAAGTTCTACCCATATGGCCTCATTAGAGGAACCTGCTATGATATCATCCCTCCTTACAGCAGTAATTGACTCCTTGATTAGTATTGCGACACCCCTCCATTTTTACACCCCCTCTTTCTCGCCTGAAGATTCTATACCCCGGAATATTGAGCTGCCAGTCCTGCCCCTCCCTCAACCATGTCTCTGTGATAGCAACAATAACATACTCCCATGTGTTCATCAACACCTTCAATTCATCTGCCTTACTCGCTAGACTCCTTGCATTAAAATAAATGCCTTTCAGCCTTGCCATGCTCCCTTGTGCCGTTACATATTTGCTCTGCTTTCCAGGCTGACTTGTTTTTTCCTCTATATTTGGCTGTGCATCACCCCCTACTATAGCTCCACTCCGTATCCCACCCCGCTGCCAAGTTATTTTAAACCCAACCGCCCCCCCCCCCCCCAACAGTACCAGCAAACCTCCCCGCAATGATGTTGGTCCCGTTCCGGTTCAGGTGCAACCCGTCCGACTTGTACAGATCCCACCTTCCCCAGAAGCAGACCCAGTGATCCAGGAACTAAAGCTCTCCCTCCTGCACCAACCCTTTAGCCACGCATTCATCTGTTCTATCCTCCTATTCCTATACCCACTAGCACGTGGCACCGGGAGTAATCCAGAGATTACAAGCTTTCCGGTCCTGCTTTTTATTCTGCTACCTTGATCCCTAAATTCTTGTTGCAGGACCTCATCCCTCTTTCTTCCCATGTCGTTGGTACCAATGTGAACCACGACCTCTGACTGTTCGCCCTCCCCTTCAGAATGCCCTGTAGCCATTCAGTGACATCCTTGACCCTGGCACCAGGGAGGCAAAAGATTATTGCTTAAGGTAAAAAATCACGGGATTGGGGGTAATATTCTGGCATGGATAGAGGATTGGCTATCTAACAGAAAGCAAAGAGTTGGGATAAATGGTTCATTCTCAGACTGGCAATCAGTAACTAGTGGTGTTCCACAGGGGTCAGTGCTGGGTCCCCAACTCTTTACCATCTATATTAACGATTTGGAGGAAGGGACCAAGTGTAACATATCAAAATTTGCAGATGATACAAAGATGGGAGGGAAAGTAGTGAGTGAGGAGGACATAAAAAACCTGCAAGGGGACATAGACAGGCTAAGTAAGTGGGCAGAGATTTGGCAGATAGAATACAACACTGGAAAGTGTGAGGTGATGCACTTTGGCAGGAAAAATCCTAGAGCAATTTATTATCTTAATGGCAAGAAACTGGAGAGTACTGAAGTGCAAAGGGATCTGGGGGTCCTGGTGCACGAAACTCAAAAGGTTAGTATGCAGGTGCAGCAAGTGATTAAGAAGGCAAATGGAATGTTGGCTTTCATTGCTAGGGGGATACAATATAAAAATAGGGAGGTATTGCTTCAGTTGTACAAGGTATTGGTGAGACCGCACCTGGAATACTGCATACAGTTTTGGTGTCCTTACTTAAGGAAAGACATCCTTGCTCTCGAGGCAGTGCAAAAAAGGTTCACTCGGTTAATCCCGGGGATGAGGGTGTGGTCATATGAGGAGAGGTTGGGTAGATTGGGACTTTACTCATTGGAGTTCAGAAGAATGATAGGCGATCTTATTGAAACATATAAGATTGTGAAGGGGTTGGATCGGGTGGATGCGGGGAGGATGTTCCCGATGACGGGGGAGACTAGAACTAGGGGACATAGTCTTAGAATAAGGGGCTGCTCTTTCAAAACTGAGATGAGGAGGAACTACTTCACTCAGAGGGTGGTAGGTCCATGGAATATGCTGCCACAAAAAGCTGTAGAAGCTACATCATTAAATAAATTTAAAACAGAAATAGACAGATTCCTAGAAGTAAAGGGCATTAAGGGTTACGGGGAGCGGGCAGGAATTTGGACATGAGTCTAGGTTCGGATCGGTCATGGCCCTGTGGGTAGTGGAGCGGGCCCAGGGACCGTGTAGCCTGATTCTGCTCCTATTTCGTGTGTGCAATTCTGTTAGATGCAGGATATGGTTCTGTGATAGTAGATAGTAGATTGGCGGTTAGGACCAGATCAGCCATGATCTTATTGAATGGCGGAGCAGGCTCGAGGGGCCGATTGGTCTGCTCCTGCTCCTATTTCTTATGTTCTTATCCTAGAGTCATGCCTGCGGCCATATAAACGTCTATCTGTTCCCCTTACGATAGAATCCCTCATCAGTATTGCTCTCCCACTCTTTTTCCACCCCTCCCGTGGAGCTGAGCCACTCGTAGTGCCACGGACTTGGATCTTGCTGCATTCCCCTGAGAAACCATCTCCTGCAGCAGTATCATAAACGGAAAAATCTGTTGGAGTGGGAGATGGACCCAGGGGACTCCTACACTACTTTCCTAGTTATTTTCCTCTGTCTGGCGGTCACCCATTTCCTGTCTGCCTGTGCACTCTTTACCTGCGTTGTGACCACCTTGTTAAACGTGCTGTCCACGAAGATCTCAGCTACACGGATGCTCCACAGTGACTCCAGCCGCAGCTCCAGCTCCAAAACGCGGATTTCGAGTAGTCGCTGCTGGAGACACTTCCTGCACATGTGTTCGCCCTGGACACCGAAAGTGTCCCTGACTTCCCACATAGCACAGGAGGGGCACTCCACGCTGCCGAGCTGCCCTGCCATGTCCTACCCTTAATTTACTCCCTTTACTTCCTTTAAATTAAATAATATCAAATACACTAGGGACCTTATTTCCCTTTAAACACGATTTACTCTAAACTAGAGACCTTACTTTTACTTTAACGACTGGACTGTAGAAATACTCACCAGGTCCTACTTACCAACCAGCTCCTTCCCTGGTTGTGAAGTCAACTTAGCGGTTTCGCAGTTGTTGTTGATTGACTGCTCCCGCTCTCGGACTCTTTCCTTGGTGTAAATAAGAATCAATTCCCAACTCGCAGCACTCTGTTTAAACCGCACTGAAACCTACAACGATCTCTGAGCTTAGCTCAGTGAGGTGAGTCCCTGCGAGGAGGGACACGTATAACTGAAGAACATGCAAATCAGGTTTTCATAATACACAGATCAGGCCCGAGGGCAGTAAATAATAGGATTAATTAATTGATAAAAATGTAATATATAGGGCAATGCTTCAATAAATAAAACATTTCAATATCCGCAATGATTAAATGAACTGATGAATGTGATTAATTTGTACACAAGTTACGGAGAACTCCTTAGAATTTACAGCACAAAACAGGCCATTCGGCCCTACTAGGTTATACCAGTGTTTATGCTCCACAGGCGCCTCCTCCCACCCCTCTTCATCTAACCCTATCAGCAAAACCTTCTACTGCTTTCTACCCTTCAATGTATCTCTACTATTCGCCTCAAGTACTTCAAGTTGTAGCGAGTTCCACATTCTAACCAATCTCTGTGTAAAAACATTTCTCCTCAATAATGTATTGGATTTATTAGTGACTATCTTTTATCGATAATCTCCAATTTTGCCCTCACATCACAAGTATAAACATCTACCCTATGTTACCCCCTTCAAAATTTTAAAGGCCACTATTAGGCCACCCCTCAAGCTTCTCTTTTGTAAAGAAAGGAGCCCCAGCCTGTTCAATCTTTCCTGATGGTTATAATGTCTCAGTTCTGGTGTCATCCTTCTAAAAAATTGCACTTTCTCCTGAGCCATAATATCCTTTATGTAATATGGAGATCAGAACTGCACACAGTACGCTCAGTGTGGTATAACCAAGGTTCGATATAAGTTTAAGCTAACCTCTTTGCTTGACAATTCTATTATTCTAGAAATGAACCCCGGTGCTTTGTTTCCATGTTTATGGTCTTGTTAACATGCATTGCTACTTTAAATGATTTGTTAATCGGTGCCCCTCTACCCCATTCCCACTCTGATTTTCCAAGGAGTATTTGAGAACCTTATTCTTCCTACCAAAATGCAGTACCTCTCACTTAGCTATATTGAAATTAATTTGCCATTTAAACACCCTTTCTGCAAGTTTATTACTTTCTTCAGATATTGTGTTGCATTCTTCCTCTGTATTAACTGTACTCCCAATTTTGGATTCATCTGCAAATTTTGAATTTGTGCTTCTGCTTCCCGAATCAATATCGTTTATGTAAATGGTGAACAACAGGGGTCGCAACGCCGATCCTTGTGGAACATCACTTCTCACCATCCACCTATTGAGTAAATAGCTTTATCCACTACTCCCTATTTTCTGTTCTTGCAGCCATCTTGCTATCCATTCTGCTGCTTGTCTCCTAACTCCACTTGATCTGTGATTCAGTCTGCTATGTGGTAACTTATCGAATGGCTTTAAAAAATCAAAGTATATTACATCTACTACATTACCCTTATCTACTCGTTCTTGTACTAATTCAAAGATTTCGCTAAGGTTACTCAAGCAAGACATTCCAAACGGGGTGCAGGAACAGGGGGACCTGGGGGTACATGTACAAAAATCGTTGAAGGTGGCAGGGCAGGTTGAGAAAGCGTTTAAAAATGCTTACGGGAATCTGAGCTTTATAAATAGAGGCAAAGCAAGGAAGTTATGATGAACCTTTATAAAACATTGGTCCGGCCATAACTGGAGTATTGTGTTCAATTCTCGGCACCACACTTTCGGAAGGGCATGAAGGCTTTAGAGAGGTTTCAGAAAAGATTCACAAGAATGGTTCCAGGGATGAGAGTCTTTGGTTACGTAGATATACCAATGAAGTTGGGTCTGTACTCAGTAGAGCAGAGAAGATGGAGAGGAGATTTGAGAGAGGTGATCAATATCATTAGGGGTCGAGACAGAGCAGACAGAGTAGATAGAGAGAAGCTGTTCCCATTGGTGGAACGGTCGAGAACCAGAGGGCACAGGTTTTATTTGATCTGCTGAAGATCCAAAGGTGACATGAGGAAAAACTTTTCAGGGCAGTGAGTGGTTATGATCTGTAATGCACTGTCTGAAAGGATGGTGGAGGCAGATTCAATCGTGGCTTTCAAAAGGAAATGGGATAAGTACCTGAAGGACAATAATTTCAGGGCTATGGCGAAAGGTCGGGGGATTGGGATTAGCTGCATTTCATGTGCAGAGAGTGAGCACGGGCTCGACGGGCCGAATTGCCTCCTTCTGTTCTGTAACCATTCTATGATTCCCTTTTGGAATACCTGCTGACTACTCGTTATTATATGTTGTGTTTCTAGTTGTATTTCTGTAACATTTTTGAGTAAGTATTCCATTATCTTTCCTACCATCGAGGCTATGCTGACTGGTCTGTAGATCCTAGGAATTGTTCTATCTTCCATTTTAAACATAGGAATAACATTTAAATGGTGAATCACAGTGGTCTTCCCTTCCCTTCCTCGAATTCTCGATCTTCATTTCAGGGTCTAGGTCGTCCACAAATATCTACTATAATCCCACCAACTCCCACAGGAATCTTGAGTAGAATTCCTCCCACCCGGCTTCCTGGAAGGTCTCTATTCTATTCTCACAGTTTCTTCGCCACCGTTGCATATGTTCTGACGATGCCACCTTCCACACCAGTGCTTCTGAAATGTCTTCATATTTCCTCAGCCGTGTATTCACCTCCATTGTGATTGACAGGGCCCTCGACCGTGTCAACCCTGCATTGCTCCCATCACCCCTTGCCGTGCCTACTAGAACCCAGATAGGGTTCCCCTTGTCCTCAGCTTCCACGGCACCAGCCTTCACATTCAATGGATCATCCTCTGCCATTTCCGTCATGTCCAGCTATGGTCACCAACAAACATATCTTCCCCTTCCCTCCCGTTCCCCCGCCCTCGTGACACCCTGGTCCACTCTTCTGTCACACCTAACATCTGCTCCCCTTCCCCGGCACCTTCCTATGCAAGCGCAGGAGATTCAACAACTGCCCTTTCCACTCTTTCCATCCCACCAGCCAGGGCCCCAAGCATTCCATCCACGTGAAAGACTAATTTACTTGTAGTTCTTCCAATTAATATATCATATTCGCTGCTCACGACCCAGTCTCCTGTACATTGGGTGGACTAAACGCAGGTTGAGTAATTGCTTTGCTGAACGCCTCCGTTCAGTCCGCAAGTGTGATCCTGAGCTTCAGGTCATTTGCCACTTTCATTCTACATCCCACTCCCACTTTGAACTCTCTCTTCTCGGCTTCCTGCACTGTTCCCCTTTTAATCTGAATGAGGAACAGCACCGTATCATTAGGTTAGGCATTTTATTGCCTTCTGGACTCAAAACTAAGTTTAAAAACTTCAGATCATAACCGCCGCTCCCGTTCTCTCGGACGACATGTGCTGGTAATGGAGGATGGATCCACCAGAGCCATTGGGAGTGGAGGAGGTCTGGGCTGGGGCTTTGTGGTGGCGATCCCGGCACACGGTCAGCCGGCTGGTCCAAACACCTGGGGTCCACCCTACTTTCTCTGCCACATGTGCTGTGCTTCCCCTCCGCCTTGTTATTCTGCTGTAACCATTTACACCTCCTCTAGACCCATCTTCTGTTTCATTAATTGCCCCATTCGCCTTGCACCATCATCTCTTTAGTCATTGAATCACTCCTGCCCTCCAGCCAATCGCAGACGTTGTTCTTTCCTTATGCAAACGCACTTTTCTCTGACTCTATCATTGCTTTAATACTGTTAATTTCTGATATCTTCCAGTTCTGATGAAAAGTCATCGACCTGAAATTTTAACTCTGTTTCTCTCTGCACAGATGCTGCCTGACCGGCTGAGTGTTTTCAGCATTGTGTTTTTTAATAAATTAAACTATTATTAAGTCAAAGGAGGAAGTTTATAAAGTTGCCAGAAAAAGCACTCAGCTTGAGGATTGGGATGTTTTTAGAAATTAGCAAAGGGGGAACCAAGACATTGATAAAGAAAGGGAAAATGGAATATGAGCACAAACTAGCGAAAAATATAATAACGGATTGTAAAAGCTTCCATAGGTATGTGAAAAGGAAAAGACTGGTGAAGGTAAATGTAGGACCTTTACAGTCAGAGACGGGAGAATTTATAATGGGGAATGCGGAAATGGCGGAGAAATTAAATGAATACTTTGTTTCTGTCTTCACCGAGGACGACACAAAAAACCTCCCAGAAATACGATAAAACCAATGATGTGGTGAGAATTAGTAGCTTAAAGAAATTATTATTAGTAAAAAAAACCGTTCGAGCAAAATTAATGGGATTAAAAGTCGATAAGTCTCAAGGACGGGGTGACCTACATCCCAGGGTTTTGAAAGTGGTGGCCATTGGGATAGTGGACGCATTGGTTGTCATCTTCCAAAATTCTATAGTTTCTGGAAAGATTCCTGCAGATTGGAGGATAGCAAATGTAACCCCGCTAATTAAGAAAGGAGGGAGAGAGAAAACGGGGAACTACAGACCTGTTAGTCTCACATCAGGAATTGGGAAAATGTTGGAACCTAATATAAAGGATGCAATAACTGGGCACTTAGAAACTAATAGTAAGATTGGACATAGTCAACATGGATTTATGAAAGGGAAGGCCTGTTTGACAAACCTATTGGAATTCTTTGAGGATGTAACTAGTGGAGTAGACAAAGGGGAACTGGTAGATGTCGGTGTATCTGGATTTTGAGAAGGCCTTCGATAAGGTCCCACACAAGAGGTTGGTGAACAAAATTAGAGCACATGGAATTGGGGGGAATATACTAGCATAGATTGAGAATTAGTTAATTGACAGGAAACAGAGGGTAGGGATAAACGGGTTTTTTTTCAGGATGGCAAGCTGTGTAGGGTACCTCAAGGATCGATGTTTGTGCCGAAGCTATTTACAATCTATATCAATGATTTGGATGAGGGGACTAAATGTAATTTTAAAATTTGCTGATGACATAAAGCTAGGTGGCAGTGTCAGTTGCGAAATGGATGGGAAAATAATTCAAGGGGATCTCGACAGGCTCAATGAGTGGGCGACAACATGGCAGATGGATTATAATGTGGATAAATGTGAAGTTATCCACTTTGGTAGAATAAACAGTAAGGCAGAGTATTTCCTAATTGTTGAAAGATTGGGGAATGCAGATGCTCAGAGGGACCTGGGTGTCCTTGTACATGAGTCACTGAAAGTGAATGTGCAGGTGCAGCAAGCCATTAGGAAGGCCAATGCTATGCTGGCCTTCATTAAAAGAGGATTTGAGTACAGCAGTGAAGAAGTCTTACTCCAATTATGTAGAGCCTTGGTGAGACCACACCTGGAGTACTGTGTACAATTTTGGTCTCCTTACCTAAGGAAGGATATACCTGCCATAGAGGGAGTGCAACGAAGGTTCATGAGATTGATTCCTGGGATGGCGGGACTGTCTTATGAGAGGAGATTGAGTAAACTAGGCCTGCATTCTCTTGAATTTAGAAGAAAGAGAGGGGATCTCATTGAAGCATACAAAATTATTACAGGGCTTGATAGGATGGATTCTGGGAAAATGTTTCCCTTGGCTGGGGAGTCTGGAACCAGGGGCTACAGCCTCAGAATAATGGGTAGGCCATTCCGGACTGAGATGAGAAGACATTTATTCACACAGAGCGTGGGGAATCTTTGGAATTCTTACCCCAGAGTGCTGTGGAGACTCAGTCATTGGATATATTCAAAACAGAAATCGATACATTTCTGACTAGTAAGGGTATCAAGGGATATGGCGATAGGGCCGGTGAATGTAGGTGAGGCAGAAGATCAGCCATTATCTCATTGAATGACGGAGCAGGCTCGATGGGCCGAATGGCCGACTCCTGCTCCTATTTCTTATGTTCTAATGTTCTTATTAGATTTACAGCAGTCCCAGTATTTTGCATTTGCTCATATACTTCGGCCGGGATATTAACAGAGGCGGGTTATGTACGATGTCCGGAGGTGGATGCGGAATATCAGACAGTAAAACCTAGAAGTCCAGGTATTCCCGGACGTCGGGGTGTCTTAACTCCACAGCGTGCGTCCTTTGTCCTTGACTGGTTCCCCACCCCGGAAGTCAGCCTGATTGACAGTCGGGCTTCCAGTCGGACTGGGTGAGGGGACTCCGGAGCAAGACCAGGTAGGTCCAAAGGATGAAACTGGGTTGAATGGAGTGTCTGATCCTGCGGTGTGTCCGATCACGAACTCGGGGTTTGACCGGTCCCGGGGGATTTGACCGGTCCCGGGGGATTGACCGGTCCCGGGTTGTGTTTAATCCCTAGTCTTGGGGATATCCAAACCGGACCCCAAGTTTCTATCCATGGGGGGCCATTGGGCAATGGGTAGATCTTGGGGAGGGGTATGGGGGGTGAGTGGTGAAATCATTTCCGAGGCCCAGGAAGCCCGGTCAGTCGTAGTTAAACCTATAAAACCCGTTAAATCAGAGGCTGACCGAATCATTAAAATATTTTAATTGCCAACCCGCCTCCTGGGAGCGGTTCACTGCCCGCTCCCCTGTCCCGTCTCCGTTAAACTCGGAAGCGGGCGGGTTGGAGGCGGGTTGGGGTCGGGACGATATTGCTCAATTTTCACCTCTGACCCGACCACAACCCGCCGGTTTTTGCGGTGTTAAAATCCAGCCCTTGCTGTCTGGGCTCAGACACGAAGAATGTGTGATCAGTAATTTCCAGTCTCTTTTCCCTTCTGTGTTTTACAGTGAATTTAGTGGCGATTGTGATCCTGTCCCGGGGAAAGTGCGGGCTCTCCACGTGCACCACTCGCTACCTGGTGGGCATGGCAGCGGCGGATCTCCTGGTCATTGTCACTGAGGTCATGCTGAGGATGATCAGTTATTATTATTTCCCAGTGAGTTTCCTGGACATCACCCCTGTGTGTAGTGTTATGGCTGTCCTGGTCCTTGCAGCCACAGAATGTTCTGTCTGGTTCACCGTCACTTTCACCTTTGATCGATTTGTGGCCATTTGTTGCCAGAAGCTGAAAACCAAATATTGCGCCTGGAAAACAGCAGCTGTGGTTCTGGGTACTACCGGCATTCTGCTCTGTTTAAAAAACGTTCCCTTCTACTTTACATTTCAACCCAGGGTGATAATCGACAATGTGCCGTGGTTCTGTTTCGCAATCCCAAGCTTTTATACTGAGCCGGGATGGTTGGGATTTACTTGGTTTGTTATAGTTTTAACCCCATTGCTCCCATTCGCTTTAATTCTGTTGCTCAACGCTCTGACAGTCAGACACATTTTAGTGGCCAGTCGGGTCCGTAAGGGACTGAGGGGTGAGAGCAAGGGAGAGAATGGCAGAGACCCAGAGATGGAGAGCAGAAGGAAGTCTGTGATTTTACTCTTCACCATCTCCGGCAGCTTCATACTGCTGTGGCTGGTCTATGTTATAAATTTCTTATATTATAACAATACAGGAACAAATCCCGATGATTACACTGATTCTTTATATATCTTTCAACAAGTCGGATATATGCTGCGGAGTTTAAGTTGCTGCACGAACACATTTATTTATGGGGTGACCCAGTCCAAATTCAGAGAGCAGGTGAAGAGGGCGGTGAAATATCCGCTTACCACAATTATTCAATTCATTAATAATCAGAAACAAGTGAGCACAGCTCAGAGGCGGCTCCCAGTGTTTCCAGCCCAGGAATGCAATATTCAGCCCCAGACTGCCATCCACTGAATTACACCAGCAATCGCTGGAGATCTGAAGATACAGCCAGCGGCGGGGCGAGCACTGTGTTTCGGACTCCGCACTGTTTCTGACTGACATTTCCCACATTGTCTTTCGGGACAGGACCAGTAGTTTGCTGCTTTCACTCTGAGCTCTTCTGTAAAGAGACCCTTCAGCGATTGAGGGCAGCAATTCATTTCTCAGCTTCCAGAGTAAGAGCCTCGTCAATAGATAGGCAGACAGAGCTGAGCTGCCGTTCAGAGGATTATATTGCATGGAATATACAGCACACAAA
This sequence comes from Squalus acanthias, assembly GCA_030390025.1. NCBI lineage: Eukaryota > Metazoa > Chordata > Chondrichthyes > Squaliformes > Squalidae > Squalus > Squalus acanthias. Next base: position 188,118 of record JASTWF010000100.1, read on the forward strand.
CAGGCCATTCGGCCCAATCAGTTTGTTATGGTGTTTCTGCTTCACATCAGACTCCTTTTATTGCATCTACCTCATCTCAGCCGCTCAGAATATCTTTCTATTCCCCTTTCTATCATTTGCTCGTCTAGTTTCATTCTGAAAGAATCTAAACTATTTTCCTCAACCACTTCCTGTGCTAGTTTATTCCACATTCTAACCATTCTCTGAGTACAGTAATTGCTCCATATTTCCCTATTGAATTTATTAGTAAATATCTTGTATTTATGACTCCAAGTGTTGCATTCTCCCACAAGTGTGAACATTATCTCCACATCTCCCCTGTCCAACCCATTCATAATTTTCAAGATCTCTATCAGGCCTCATCAAAGTCCTCTCTCTTCTACAGCAGAAAGGCCCAACCTGTTTAATCTTTACCGATAGCTGCAATCTTTCAGTTCTGTTGCCATCCTACTCAATATTTGTAAGACCGAAGCTATTGGACCCTTCACAAACTCCGTTGCCTAGCCACCGACTCCATCCCTCTCCTTAGCACCAGTTTGCTGTTTGCAACCTTGGTGTCTTATTTGACCACGGGATGATCTTCCGACCAGATATTCACTCCATCACCAGGACGGCTTACTTCCACTTCGGTAACATCGCCGAACTTCGCCCCTACCTCAACTCATCTGCTGCTCAATCCATCATCCATGCCTTTGGTAGCTCTAGACTTGATAACACCAACTCTCTCCTGGCCGGCTTCCCATCTCCCACCCTGCATAACTTGAGCTCATCCAAAGCTGTGCTGCCCGTAACCTAACCCACACCAAATCCCGGTAAACCACCACCCCTGTGCTCGCTGACCTACAGTGACTCCCGTTCCGGCAATGCCTCCATTTTAATATTATCTTCCTTGCTTTCAAATCCCTGCATGGCCTCGCCCTCCCGACCTCTGCAAGCTCCACCAGCCCCACAACACTCCCGAGAAAATTCTGGCCTCTTGCACATCCCCGATTGTAACCGCTCCACCATTGGCGGCTGTGCTTTCAGCTGCTTGGGCCCTAAGCTCAGGAAGCCCCTCCCTAAACCTCTCTGCTTCTCTAAATCTCCCTCCTCCTTTAAGATGCTGCTGAAAACTTACCTATTTGCCTAAGCTTTTGGTCATCTTTCCTAATATCTCCTTATGTGGCTCAGGGTCAGGTGTTGTTCAATAACGCTCCCGTGAATCGCTTGGGTCACTTTATTATGTTAAAGGCGCTATATAAATACAAGAAGTTGATGTTGTAAGTATTTTTTGCACTTTCTCCAGTTCTTCTTTGACCTTTTTATATTATGGAGACCATAACTATACACAGTTCTCTAAGTGTGATCTGACCCCAGTCCTTTACATGTTTAATACAATTTACAAAGTATTTACAGCACAGAGACATGCCATTCGACTCAAAATGTTCATGTTGGTGTCCATGCTCCACACGAGAGTCCATCCACCCTCCTTCATCTAACCCAGTAAAAATATAGTTCTATTCCTTTCCCCCTCATGTGCTTGTCTCGCTACCCCTTAAATGTGTCTGTGCTATTCGCATCAACTACTCCTCCTGGTAGCGAGTTCCACATTCTGACCGCTCATTTGGTAAAAAGGTTTCTCCTGAATTCCCTATTAGATTTATTAATGACTATCTTAAATCTATGACCCCAAGTTCTAGTCTCTCCTGAAAGTATAAACACCTTCCCTAATCGACCCTATGAAAACCTTTCATTAATCTCAAAGAACTCTATCTGATCATCCCTCAGACTTCACTTTCCTAAAGGAAAGAGCCCCAGCCTGTTCAGTCTTTCCTGACAGGTATAACCTCTCAGTTCTGGTATCATTCTATTAAATACTGTTTGTACCTTCGCCAGTCCCTCTATGTCCTTTTTATAAGATAGAGACCATGTTCGCAGTACACCAAGTGTGGTCTAACTTTCAGCAGGGCAGGAACCGGGAGGAGCGGGAAGTCGGCGTAGGACCAAGGGGACACAAGACCGGGAAGTCAGCGAAAGACCAGGGAGGTAAGACTAACTGGTAAGTACTTTCCTCAAACCTTCCTAGAAAGTAAAACTAAAACTAGTGGGATTTGGTTAGTTTAAAAAGGAATAAGAGGAGTACAGTATACATTGGTCTAAGTAAGCTTCGGGAAAACAAAAGTCAATAAATAAACTAAAACTAGAAAATTAAAAAGTAATATAAGGGTTAAGTCATGGCAGTAGAGCTCGGACCTGTGTCATGCTCCTCCTGTAACATGTGGGAAATCAGGGACGCTTCCTGTGTCCCTGACAACCATGTGTGCGGGAAGTGTGTCCAGCTGCAGCTCATGTGGGACCGCATGACGGCCCTTGAGCTGCGGATGGACTCACTTTGGAGCATCCACGATTCTGAGAGGGTTGTGGATAACACATTTAGTGAGTTGGTCACACCGCAGGTTAAGGCCAGCGTAGATAGTACATGGGTGACCAAAAGGCAGAGCAAGGGCAGGAAGGTAGTGCAGAAATCCCCTGGGGTTGTCTCCCTTAGCAACAGGTTCACCGCCTTAGGTGCTGTTGTCGGGGGGGATGACTCATCGGGGGAAGGCACCAGCAGCCAGGCTCATGGCACCATGACTGGCTCTGTTGCAAAGAAGGGAGGGAAAAAGAGTGGCAGGGCTATAGTAATAGGGGATTCGATTGTAAGGGGAATAGATAGGGGTTTCTGTGGTCGCGACCGAGACTCCAGGATGGTATGTTGCCTCCCTGGTGCAAGGGTCAAGGATGTCTCGGCGCGGGTGCAGAACATTCTGGAGGGGGAGGGGGAACAGCCAGTTGTCGTGATACATGTTGGTACCAACGACGTAGCTAAAAAAAGGGAAGAGGTCCTACAAGTAGAATTTAGGGAGTTAGGAGCCAAGCTAAAAAGTAGGACCTCGAAGGTAGTAATCTCTGGATTACTACCAGTGCCACGTGCTAGTAAGAGTACAGAGAACAGGATAGTTAGGCTAAATACGTGGCTTGAGCAGTGGTGTAAGAGGGAGGGTTTTAAATTTTTGAGGCATTGGAACCAGTTTTGTGGTAGGTGTGACCTATACAAAAGGGACGGTCTACACCTGTGCAAAGATGGAACTGATGTTCTCGGGGTAATTTTTGATAAAGCAGTTCGGGAGCATTTAAACTAGTATGGCAGGGGGCTAGAAACCTATGTAGTGAAATAGAGGAAAGTGAAAGGCAGACAGAAATAAATGGTAAAAGAGTGAGGAACAAAAAACAAAGGGCCAAACTAATTCATAAAAAATGTGAGCATAAAAAAAGCCTGAGGGTTTTATACCTTAATGCGAGAAGCATCAGGAACAAGGTAGATGAATTAGCTGTGGAAATAGAGGTTAATAATTATGATCTAATTGGGATTACGGAAACATGGTTGCAGGGTGAGCAGGGCTGGGAGCTTAACATACAGGGGTATTCAGTATTTAGTAAGGATCGACGAAAAAGAAAGGGAGGAGGGGTAGCATTGCTGGTAAAAGAAGGGATAAATGCAATTGAAAGGAAGGATATTAACTCAGTTAATACAGAATCTATATGGGTGGAGCTAAGAAATAGCGAGGGGCGAAAAACATTAATAGGAGTGGTATATAGGCCTCCAAATAGTAAAATAGAGGTTGGGGAGGGCATCACGAGGGAAATTAGAGAAGCGTGCAATAAGAGCACAGCTGTCATCATAGGTGACTTTAACTTACATATAGATTGGAATAGCCTAATCAGTAAAAATAATGAGGAGGAGGAATTCCTTGAGTGTTTAAGGGATGGTTATCTGGATCAATATGTCGAGGAACCAACTCGGGAACAGGCTATATTGGACTGGGTACTGTGCAATGAGAAGGGACTAATTAGTAATCTTGTTGTACGGGGACCCTTGGGTCAGAGCGATCATAACATGATCGATTTCTCACTCGAAATGGAGAGCGAAGAAATTGACTCAGATACTAAGGTCCTGAATTTAAACAAGGGGAATTATGATGCCATTAGACGGGAACTGAGTAGGTCTGATTGGACAACGTTCCTGGGAGGACTGGAGGTAGATAAACAATGGCAAGCATTTAAAGATAGAATGACAAAATTGCAAAAATTGTTTATACCAATCTGGCATAAAAGGAAATCTAAAAAGGTGACTCAACCGTGGATAACAGGGGAAATTAGAGACAGCATAAAATCCAAAGATAGGGCGTATAAAATAGCCAAAAAAAGCGCCAGAGCGGAAGATTGGGAACAGTTTAAGATAGAGCAAAGGAGGACAAAGGGCTTAATCAAGAGGGGCAAAATAGCTTACGAAAGCAAGCTGGCGGAAAATATAAAAACTAACTCCAAAAGCTTTTATAAGTATATCAAGAGGAAAAGACTGGTGAAAACCAAAGTTGGCCCATTGCAGTCAGATACGGGGGAATATATAACGGGAAATAAGGAAATGGCAGACCAACTAAATGCATACTTTGGGTCAGTCTTTACGGAGGAAGACACAAAAAACCTCCCTGGGATATCGGGAAAAATAGGGACATTTGCAAAGGAGGAACTGACGCAAGTCAATATCTCTAAGGATATGGTGTTAAGGAAGCTAAAGGGATTGAAGGCGGACAAATCCCCAGGGCCTGATAACATGCATCCTAGGGTACTGAAGGAGGTGGCCCTAGAGATAGCGGATGCACTAAGTATGATTTTTCAGAATTCATTAGACTCGGGAACAGTGCCCATGGATTGGAGGGTAGCTAACGTTACCCCACTATTCAAAAAGGGGGGTAGGGAAAAAGCAGGTAATTACAGACCTGTAAGCCTTACATCAGTTGTGGGCAAAATGCTGGAGTCCATCATTAAGGATGAAATAGCGGAGCACTTAGCAAATGGGGACAGGATAGGACAGAGTCAACATGGATTTACAAAGGGTAAATCGTGCTTGACTAATCTATTGGAATTTTTTGAGGGAGTAACTGGTAAAATAGATGGGGGAGAGCCAGTAGATGTGGTGTACCTGGACTTCCAAAAGGCCTTCGATAAGGTCCCACATAAAAGATTAGCAGGGAAAATTGAAGCTCATGGGATAAAGGGGAAAGTATTGACGTGGATAGAGAACTGGCTGTCAGATAGAAAACAGAGAGTTGGAATAAACGGCTCATTTTCTGAATGGCAGGCAGTAACAAGTGGGGTACCACAGGGATCTGTCCTGGGTCCCCAGCTGTTCACAATTTACATTAATGACCTGGATCAGGGAGTCGGATGCAGCATTTCCAAATTTGCAGACGACACTAAACTAGGAGGGGGGGTGGGCTCAGAGGAGGAGACCAGGAAGCTCCAGAGCGATTTGGACAGACTGGGTGATTGGGCGGATAAATGGCAGATGCACTATAATGTGGACAAGTGCGAAGTTATCCACCTTGGGTGCAGGAACGGGAGGGCAAATTATTATTTAAATGGCAATAAATTGGGAGAGGGGGAAGTACAGAGAGACCTGGGTGTTCTTGTACACCAGTCACTGAAGGCGAGCATGCAGGTGCAACAGGCGATCAAGAAGGCAAACGGTATGCTGGCCTTCATAGCAAAAGGGTTGGAATACAGGAACAGGGATACCTTGCTGCAGCTGTACAGGGCACTGGTGAGACCACACCTCGAGTACTGTGTACAGTTTTGGTCGCCTCATCTGAGGAAAGATGTTCTTGCCATGGAGGGGGTGCAGCGGCGATTCACCAGGCTGATACCAGGAATGGCGGGATTGACCTATGAGGAGAGACTATGTAGTTTAGGGATGTACACACTGGAGTTTAGAAGATTGAGAGGGGACCTCATAGAAGTGTATAAAATTCTGACAGGTCTAGACAGACTAGATGCAGAAGGAATGTTTCCCTTGGCGGGTGAGAACAGAACTAGAGGACATAATTTAAGGATAAGGGCTAAACCATTTAGGACAGAAATGAGGGGGAATTTCTTCACTCAGAGGGTGGTGAACCTGTGGAACTCATTGCCACAGAGGGCAGTGTACGCCAGCTCATTAAATATATTTAAGAGGGAATTAGATGTATTTCTACAGGCAAAAGGGGTTAAGGGTTACGGAGAGAAGGCGGGGACGGGATACTGAATTGGAGGATCAGCCATGATCTCCTTAAATGGCGGAGCAGGCTCGAAGGGCCGGATGGCCTACTCCTGCTCCTATCTTCTATGTATCTATGTATCTATGTATCTATGTATCTATGTATCTATGTATCTATGTATAACTGAAGTCCCTTGTCTCTGGTACCATTCTAGTAAATCTATTCTGCACACGATCCAAGGCCTTGGCATTTTACTAAAGTGTGGTGTCCAGAATTGGACACAATGCTCCAGCTGAAGCCTAATCAGTGCTTTAAAATGTTTTCGCATAACTTCCTTGCTTTTGTACTCTACTGCTTATTAATAAAGCGATGGATCCCGTATGCTTAATTAGCATACTCCTCAAATTGTCCGGCCGCCTTCAAAGATTAGCGTACATACATGCCGAGGTCCCTCTGTTCCTGCACTCCCTTTATAGTTACACCATTGAGATCACATTGCCTCTTCTCATTTTTCACTTCACAATTATTTGTGTTAAATAGAATCTGCCCAGTGTCTGCCTAATTGAATCAGAGTTCGGGTTATGCTGTAAGCAAAGGGATTGGATTCCGCAAGAAATGCCATCAGAGAAGTGTAGGATCATGTCAGGGCCTAATCTGAAGCTCTCAGACCCTCCAGCCTGAGGAACAGTTTATAAGGGTAAAGACCCAGCCAAATTGCCTTGGCATTTAGTGTCTTGCTTTCGGCCCCAATTATATTTTATTCTGCTAATGGAAAATATGCCAGTAAACTGAGTAAGGAGATAACTTTATATGCAGGAATGAGGGTCAGTTAGAAGGTGTTGCATGAATGACTTTTAACCGAAGGTCAGCCATGACCATATTGAATGGTGGAGCAGGATCGAAGGGCCGAATGGCCTACTCCTGCTCCTATTACTTATGTTCTCTTGTTGACCAGTCAGTCTACGTCTTCCTGAAGTCTGTTGCTATCCTCCTCATTGTGTACTACATTTCCGAGTTTTGATGCCCTCTATACCCAACTCTAGGTCATTAAAATATATCAAAGAGAGCACTGGTCCTAATAGCGACCCCTGGGGAACACCTCTGTATAATTCCCTCCAGACTGAAAAACAACCGGTCACCACTACTCTCTGCTTTCTGACCCTTAGCCAATTTGGTATCCATGCTGCCCTGTCCTATTAATCGCATGGACTACAATTTTGTGAACAGTTATGTCATGTGGTACTTTGTCAAACGCCTTTTGAAAGTCCATAAACACAACATCAACCACACTACCCTCATGAAGTTTAGATTTTCTGACCAAAGTGCATGGCCTCGCATTCATCAATGTTAAAGTTCACTTGTCACTTAACTGCGCAGTCTGTTTGTTTCCATTGTCTATTCTGAGATGTCATGCAGAGAAATGTCTTTTCAATATCTGAAGCAAAGCATCAGTTTATTGAATAAAAAACAATAATAATTAATAAAGGCAGCCATCTACAACTGTGTGTGGTTTTGGAATTTTATCAGAAAATCTGAGGATTTATTGCAGAGTAAACTCCTGTATTGTCACTTTGTACATCTGCTTTTCGAAGAAGTTGGTGAAGATATTATTTATTTCAAATAACAGAACTGCTCTCCTGTTTGCTTCAGCCTTACTTTGTGACTTTCGATATATGCATCGAACATCGTAAACTCCTCCCCACCCCACCTAATATCCTCAGCTCCTCCCCACCCCACCTAATATCCTCAGCTCCTCCACACCCCACCTAATATCCTCAGCTCCTCCCCACCCCAGCTAATATCCTCAGCTCCTCCCCACCCCACCTAATATCCTCAGCTCCTCCCCGCCCCACCTAATATCCTCAGCTCCTCCCCACCCCGCCTAATATCCTCAGCTCCTCCCACCCCACCTAATATCCTCAGCTCCTCCCCACCCCACCTAATATCCTCATCTCCTCCCCACCCCACCTAATATCCTCAGTTCCTCCCCACCTCACCTAATATCCTCAGCTCCCCACCCCACCTAATATCCTCAGCTCCTCCCCAACCCACCTAATATCCTAAGGTCCTCCCCACCTCATCTAATATCTACAGCTAAACCCCACC